>CM053517.1:41047646-41067500 GCA_028627145.1 Eidolon dupreanum
GGCGGTGGTGGTGGCGGTGGGAGGAAGCCGGGAACCCACCCCTTCCCGCCCCCTCCGCCGGATGGCGGGGACAAAGGGGGAACAACCCAGCCGGCGACTGCGGGGCGGGGGGACGCCGCGGGCAAGCCGGGGGGACCCGGGCGGAAGGGGGGCGCAGCGCTCCCGCCGCCCCCACGCCGATGCGCACCCCTCCGTCCCGCTGCGTCCCTTACCCCAGCAACTTTGTTTCGTGCGGCCGCGAACGCGCGTCCCGCCGGGGCGGAGGCCGCCAGCGCCAGGCCGCTCCCTCCGGGCCCCGCACGCGGGCGGCGCGGGGCCGCAGCGGGTCGCGCCCGCCGCCCCCCACCCCGCGCGCCGCCGCCGCCAGTCCCCACCCACCGCCGCCGCTCCGCCCGGCTCCGGCGCCCGGCGAGCCGGCGGGGAGCGCGGCTGCCCCGGCCGGGTCGGAGGGCGCCCCCGGCGGGGGCGGAGCCCCACCTTGCTCGCCAGCTCCCTGCTGCGGTCGATCCGCGCCCGCGTGAGGGATTCGATCCGAGACATGCTCCGCCGGTCGGGGGGCGGCGGGCGCACGCGGCGGGCCCCGGGCGCCCTGCTGCGGTGGGGGCGGCGGGGAGCCGGCGCCCCGCGCGCGTCGCTCGGGGACAGGAAGTCGGACTCCCCTCGCCCGGCACCCGCGCCAGTTCCTCAAACCGAGTCTCCACCCCCGCCCGGCGCAGGAAGGGGGGGCGGGGCGGAGCAGGGCGGGGGCCCGCGCGGACCCGCGGCGCGGCCGGGCCGGGGCCGCTCGGGGGGCGCGGGGGGCCGCGGGCGCCCCGGGGCGCCGGGCTGCGAGCGGCCAGCCCCGCCCGGCGGCAGCCTCGGGTCCCTCCCCACCCCGCCCCCAGCTCCCCAGGGAACGCGCGATCGGTTCCTTCGCGGCCGTCCGGCGCTTCAGAGCCGGCCGAGCACAGACCCCTTTTACGACTGGGGGCAGGGTGGGGAGAGGGCGGGGGGTCTAGGGGAACCGAAGGCGTGGGGGGCGCGTGCCCGCCCTGGGGTCGGAGAGGGTCGCCCCGGGGGTCGGAGAGGGATTCCCCCGCAGCCACCCCCCGGGGGGCCTTCTAGACGCGCTCCGTCCGTTTCTCCCCCCTCTAGCTCCTCGGGGGGCGCGGGGCGAAGAGGAACCGCCACCCTTCCTGGACGCTGAGAAGCGAGGGCGCCCTTCCCTGTGTCTGACCCCAGCCCTCTCTATTGGAAGTTAGGCCAGAACCAAGGGCCAGAAACCAGCCTGCCCCGGTCAGCGGGGTTGGAGCACGGCCAGCCTCTCCACAGGGGGGTGTGTGGGGGTGTCTCTGAACCCTTTGCTTTCGCGCACCCCACCCCCCCGAGCTCAGTCCTGCCTCCTAGGGCCGCCCATTTCCCTGCAGAAACCAGAAGCACGGAGCGCCCTGCGACGGGGCATCCTGTGTTCGCAGAGTCCTGCCCCCTTCTGGTCCCAAAAGGTGTGGTGGAAGGGGGGCGGGGCCCAACCCGGATGGGCGCCCCGCCCCGGACGGCTGCAGGGCTCGGCTGCAGGTTGCAAGCCCAACTCGGCACTCTCTAGGTGCCAATTTTAGCCTCTGCCACTATTTTGGGCCCCAGTGCCTCACCGCTGGCGGAGCTGGTTGGGCTCAGCACCCCCAGCACCACCCCCACGCCGCTCCCGGGCCTTCTTCACCTCCTTCACCCATTCCCTGTCGGGATCCTTATATAGCAAAGGCCAGAGGAGAGGAAAGTAGCTGCCGGTTCTGGGCTGGACGGAGACTAGCGAGCGGAAAGGACGCTCCCGGGGTGACCAGGGCCTGACTCTTCCAGGGCGCACCTGCACGGGGGTGGGGGGCCCTAGCAACCCCCAAACCAGCCGCCTGAGGCTTGGGGGCTGGAACTTCGGACTCACCTCCCCGCAGTGGGCGGCCCAGGCTGAAGAATGTACTAAACTTAAAAACCGACAGCCCCTCCCCCCAAGAAGCCGGCCTCAGGCCTCCGCCGCTGGGGCCCAGAGACCCGGGCGGGGCGGGCCGCGACCTCAGCGCTTCTCCCAGGCCTGGAGCACCCGGCCGCTCACGCCACGGAGGGACTCGAAGAGCCAGACTGCAGTCCCCGTACTGGGTAAACCTGGGACCCGAATCCCAGGGTTTTCTGAGGGATCTCAGTCCCCAAACTCGACGTAGAGGGGCTCCACAACAAAGCGGACCCGACGGCGGAATCCTGCCCGGCTCCCACCCCAGCCTTCCGTCCACCTTCCATCCCACCGGCTCTTTGCCCCCCTGCCCCCACCCTCTGCTCTTCTTCCTCTCAGGGTGGGGGCGGGTGAAGGACACAGGGCTGCCTTAACAGCACTGTGCTTCCAGTGAGCTGGGCCCGCAGTGCCACTCCATGCCCACTTCCCCTGTCCTCTGGGCCGACCCTTCTCCCTGGCGTCCCCTGCCAAACCACTTTGTCCCAGCCCGGCTGCTCCTGCCCAGTCACCCCTCCCGGGCAGTCACAGGTGACCCTTTCAGGCACAACAAAACAAAAGCCAACCCTGCCACCTTCTTTGGCTCATTGCACTTGACAGACATGGCCCCCACCCTTGAGGGGGGAGGAGGCCGTCCCAGGGAAGGCGCTGGTCATCAGACTCAGAGTCGTGGCCAGCTGTGAGCAGGCCGAGCCACAGGGGTACCTGGGCCCAAGCGCTCCGCTGCCCAGGAGGGAGCCTGCTTCTCTCCGTCGTACTCTGGGCCTGTGCCTTCTGGGAGGGGATGACGAGACAGCACGGACCCCGGAGATGGCGGACCGAGGCGGGGCCGGGGACGAGCTGTGGCGCTAGGTTTGCGACAGGCAGGCAGAGGCCGTGCGGTGCCGGTAGAGAGCCGGTGTACGACACCGCTGTGGGGGCTCGGGCGACTAACGCGCCTCTAAGTCATCTTGTCTGAAAATGAAGGTTAGAGGATTAAACGAGATGACCTCTGGGCAAGTGTCCTGCCAGCTCCACGAGGCTGCCCCCCCCCCCCCGCGTCCACCTGCGCAGGGCCCTGGCCCAGGCCGGCCGGGGAGGGAGGTCCGGGGAGGCGGCGCCCACACTCGAGAGGGTGGAAGAGAAATAAGCCACGAGCCGACAGGAAGGGGGAGCAGACGGCAGCGCCCGGGGCCCTGCCGAGGAAGGGCGCATGCCACGACGTCCCAACTCCCCCTGGCCCTTTCCTGCTGCCCGTCTGGGCGCCAAAGCGCGGCCCACGTTCCCCTTCGCGGGTCACCCAGCCCCTCACCGAGCCGTCGGGCCCCGGGCGGGCAACGCAGACCAGCTGGGCACGCTGACCCCAGCCATTCCCATGGCGGGAAGAGGGGGGCTCTCCCACAGACTGTGCCCCTGAACTGCCAGAGCCCTGGGTAGGCGGCACTCGTACCCAGGGCCTGCCGTTCGCTTTGTCCTTTAGAGAGCTCTGCTGTCCTCACCGCCCACTTCAAGCCCCCCAACTCTAGAATTCTCCAGCGGCTCCTCCCTCAGACTGCTGGCCTCGCCTGGGCTCCCCACTTCCACCTGCAGGGGAAGGGGCTGACGATCTGCCTTTACCTCCGCCTTCCCCGCTGCCAGAGGAAGGGGACCCCGGCTGAGAGGCCAGCAGGGGACAGAGCCTGGGCGACTGACCCAGATGAAATGTCACGGTGCCTTCTCTGGGGTGTCTCAGTGCTCAGAAGCCACCTGGGTTGGGAGGTACGCGCGTACTTGGGGAGGCCGCCGCAGGAAAAGGGGGGCAGCCCATTCTGGCGGTAAATGAAGAAGGTGGACAGGGAGCCTAGCGGCAGCGGCGGGGCTGGTAAGGAGCGTGCGGCCCCCGCGGCTGGGAGCGCCGCGGCCCGCGTGGACGGCGCCCGCCTGCGCCGTCAGCCTCCCCTGCCCCGGCGGCCGCTCGGCCCGCCGTCCGGCTTCAACCCCTGCGGCGGCCACATCCACCCACAAAATTATGGTGTGAAAACGCTTGGCAAACCCTAATACGCTCTGCAGAAGTCAAAGGTACTGCCGTAATTGTCGTCGTGGTTCCGCGCACTGGTGGTGATTTCTGCGGCCACCTCTCAGCTCCGCGAGGCCTAAGGCCAGGCAGGGCCAGACCACGCCACAGCTGCGGAGGCTCGCGGCCGCCTCTCCCAGCTGTGCGCAGCCGGCTGCCAAGCCACAGGGACAGGGACAGCGCAGGAAAGGAGACACACGGAGTTGCAGGGAGAGATGCAACCCCTTACAAGCGGAACGCAGCCTCGAGTCTCCGTCTGTCGGGAGGGCTGGGAGGCAGTGCGTGCCAGGCCTCCTCTCCCCCGCTGATGCCTACCTTGGTCTTTCCCGTCATGCTCAAGAGAAAGCTGAAGGTCCGTCGCAGGGAGGAGGCCGCCCAAGTCCCTGAGCTCCGTTCCAGCTGGCTGCAGCTGCGGAGGGAGAAGGAAGAGGTGAAGTGGTCCTCCCACAGAGATGGCGGTGGAGGCGCCATGACCAGGGGAGAGACCGGAGATGCGAGCGAGCGCAAAGACCTGAGAGAGAGGGAGGGAGGGAGAGGGAGCACTCGGGGGGCAGGGTGCTCCCATCACCCACCTCCTGGGACTTCCGGGATGTGGACACTGGGTTCCCAGGCCCCACTATTTATGCAGAGAACTCCAGGCTCCTCCCAGATGGATGCAGACCACCCCTTCCTACTAATCCAGGCCCAGTCTCCTCTCTCACACTGCTCCCAACGGAAGTGATATGGGGTGGCGGCCCTCCGAGGGGAGGGGTACGTTCCCCTCCAAAACAAGAGCCCTGTGTAGGACCCTCTCTGCTGTTTGCACAAGGCCTCTGGGCCTCAAGCCAGTGAGGACTGAATTTCCTGGGATTTCATCAGCCCCATCCCATGAGCTAATCCCAAACCCAGAGCCAGGAGGATGTGTCAGCTCCGAGATTTTCAGGACCGCAAATCAGAGCCTGATATCTTTAAAGGGCCCCGGACGAGCTCAAACCGCCCCCACCCCCGTCTTAGGGCGTAGGCCCCCTCTAAATCAGGCTTCCGCTGCTGTCGGAGCCAAACAGACAGGTGCTGATGTTCATGGTTATTTACATCGTTATGAAAACCTCCCAGCCTCCACCCCATCCCTGAACTAGGCCTTCGGCCCTACACAGCTCTCCTTGGAGCCACTCCCCAACAGGCGATCACCCGAAGCTGACCCGTGGTCCTCAGTCGCTCTCCCCCTAAAACTGTCCAACGGCCCACCTGCCTGCTCACACTTCGGCACTGACAACTCTCTTTTACTCAACTGAGACCCTGAGGTCTGGATACTCCCTTTCTTTCCTTCGCCCCGTGGGGCTAGCAGGAACCTTCCCCACCTTCCCCGGCTGGCTGATGAGGAAAGAGTGACTTCTATACAGCTCAAGGAGAAGGACAGTTGGAGGTCTTTGATCAGAAATGTTAAGGGGAGCAGTGTCTCAGGAAGCAGAGACCCTTAGGGCTACAAAATCTCCGGCCCAGTCCCCTCGCCCCTCCCCCACACCTACAAAGCGCTCCAACTCCCCGCTCACCTTTGGCTGAGGTCTGCAGCAGAGGACTGAGACAAATCCCCTGCCAACACAAAAGGAGAGGAGAGGTGTCCAGCTGACACCAGACAAAGGCAGTCGGTCGGGGCTGCCTCCCCCGCCCCCTCCACCTGGATCAGGTTCCAGGCAGCAGGTGCATGCGACTCCATTCCTGAGGGCGGGCTCTGGGGACAGGGGAGGGAGGGCGGGGTCTGAGCAGAGCTGGAGGACTCCAGAGCCAGGGACAGAAAAGGGGGCCAGTTAGTGGGGAGGGCAGGAGTTTCACATCGAGCTCCCAAGCCTCCTCTTGAGGACGCCGTACACTGCAGGTGACTGCCCTCCATCTCTGGTGACGGGAAGCTGGAGAGCTTCCCACTGTCCTGTGTCCACCCGCATTGCAAGGGGAGTGCAGAACGCCCAAGAATTTAAGTCTCTATTTTGAATAAAGGCCTTTTGGGGTTTCCAAAATGTTTCTAGATTGTGGTCAGACATAACCCAGGTTATCAGGGCCCTAAACGGCTGGCTCAGAGCCCTGGGGATGAGGCAGATGGAGGATGGGGCCATCCTGCTGTGCTCTCCACTTTGACTTACCCGCTGGATCTGAGCTGCCCAAGAAGCAATTGATGCCACTCATGGACACAGACTTGGAAAGCATGCCAGAAGCCAAGTGGCCCTCAGGGCCAGCAGATGGACGACAGGAATCCTGACCCTAGAATCATGTTGAGAACCCCCACGCAAGAGTCAGGCTTCATCCACCCCCGCCCCCCACGCCCTTCATGTTCCCACAACATAGTCCTTCTTCAGGGCCTTGGCCCGCCGCCCAAGTCTGGAACATTCCACTTGAAATAGGTGGAGAGTTCTTCCTGCTATTTACCAGTCTCCACTCTGCTGCAACTCAAGCCCAGGTTTTCTTAATACAGAAATCATCTTAGAAAAGATTTACTTTGAACGGTTTCTAGAGATGACAAACTCAACCTATAGAGGCAGGTAATGAAAACAAACCGAGGCAGTCTGCATTTAAGGCACTAGGCAGTAAAAATATGTATAAACCACATGCCCGACCATTAGAAAATAACTTTTTTTCCAAGCCTACACGGAGCATTGAAAAAACTGGCCACATATCAGGCCATAAGGCACATTTTAACAATTTCATATAATCTATGTCATCAAGATCACAGTAAACAACCCAGAAGTCCCTTTCCAGTAGACTGAATAAAGAATCTGTGATATATTTATACATCAAAACACTATTCAACAATAAAAATGAACCAACCACAAAAAAAATTAAAATAAAATAAACCGACCACAGCTCACCCAACAATATGGATGAATCTCACAAACATGATGGTGAGTGAAAGAATCAAGATACGAATGACTTACGTGCTGTATATTACACTCATATAAAGTTTAAAACAGGCAAAACTAATCGACTGTTGAGAGATACACATAAAGGTGACACATCTGTAAGGAGAAGTGATCTCAGAAGTCAGGAAAGTGACCCTCTCCCCTAGGAGAGAGAGTTATGAAAGGGGAGGGATGAAAGAGGCTTCTGGATTTTGACGGTACTCCATTTTTTTTTTTAACCTGGAGTGGTTCCAAGGGTGTTTCCTTTCTAATTATCTATTGCATTGTACATGTGAGTTTTATATGCCTTCCCATATGTAATATTTCAAATACTCTTTTATGTTGTCAAAAAATCTCCATAGATTTAGAAATTTTAAAATACCCTTCTAAATAAACTTACTGGTCAAAAAAAATCATAATGGAAATTTTAAGATATTTTATAATGAAAATACTACAGACCAAAACTTGTGGGAGATGGCCAAAGTCGTATTTCGAGGCTAATTTGTAGCCTTAAAATGCTTATGTTGAAAAATTTTTTAAGCAGAAAATTAATGGGCTACACCAGCTTAAAAGGCCAGAAAAGAACATAAAACAAACTCAAAGGAAACAGAAGGAAGGAGATAATAAAGAAAAAAGCAGAAATCAATAAAGTAATAAACAGATAAAACAAGATCAGTAAAGCAAGAGTCTTTTTTTAGGAACTGCCAAGTAAAATAGACAAACCTCTGATAAAAGCAATAAAGAGAAAGAAAGAACAAGTGAAAGTAGAATGAAAAAGTGGAGCTAACTACAGAAAGAGCAGTGATTAGAAAGATAAGCGAATACTACCTATGACTTAATGCCAGTAATTTTGAAAACACAAACAAGACAAATTCTTTAAAACATATACATACATAATATAACTTACCAAAACTGAATCTAGAAGAAATAGAAAGTCTGAATGGTCCTATTAAAGAAATGGAATCAGTAGTTAATCTTTCTATAAACAAAACAAAACACATCAGGCCCAAACATTTTCACAGGCAAGGGACAGATCTTTCAAGGACTAGATCAAACTCTTCCAAAGACTGGAAAACAAAAACTCTCCAACTCTTTCTATAAAGCGAATGGAACCTTGATGCTTCAATTACACACAGACAATATGACAAAGGAAAATTATGAGCCAATCTCTCTTATGAGCATAAGCACAAAAATATCATACCAAATATTAGCAAACTGTAATAGATTTTGAGTGGCCACAGATTATTCGCAGCTCCTCCCATCAAGAAGGATCTATTTCTTGACCGAATCTGGCGAGACTGTGACTTCCTATGATGAGTAGAACGTGACAGAAGCATGTTATGTGACTTCTGAGCCTCAAGAAACCTGACGGCTTCCATTCTTGCCCACTTGGAATGCCGTTTCCACGAGAACATGTGGTAGGAACCACAGTATCTGAACTGGCAGCCTGTTAAGTGACAGGCGTGAGTACGGCCACCCTGGACAACTACAGCCGCATGAGTGAGTCTAGGTGAAGCCACCGGAAGAATACCCAGCTGAACTCAGTCCGAATGTCCCATCCGCAGAATTGTGAGGGGGAAAAAAAAAGGTTAATGTTTTAGACCACTATGTCTGGGGTTGACTTGTTTATGGAGCAATAGGTAACTGACACCAGAAATGAAATCCAGAAATGTATGAAAAAAAAAAAATCCAGCACAAGGTTGGATTTATGCTAAGGATAAATACAAGGGTGGTTTAACACGAGAAAAGCCTTTAAATGTAATTTGCCTCAATAACATATTAAAGGAGAAAAAACATAACCATCTTAGTAAAAGCAGAAAAGCAATGGATGAAATTCAACACTCACTCACTGTAAAATCCAAGCCTTGGCAGTTAGGAATAGAGGGAATCTTCCTTAACCTGATTGAGCGTATCTTTCAAAAATTTACAGCTAAAGATCCACTTCAGTAGTGAAACATAAGACATGCTCTTGCTAAGATCAGAAACAAGACAAAGGGTACTCATTACACTATTTCTGTTTAACACTACGATAGAGCCGTAGCCAGTGCAGTAGAGCAAGAAAAAGAAACGAAAGGAGTAAATATTGGAAAAGAAGAAACAAAGCTCATTTAAAGATGACATCATAGTCTCCTTACAAAATCAAAAATAATAATAAGTTGTTATTTTTTTAAAAAACAGAGCTTACCAAGGTGAATGACTAATTAGTTCAATTCCATTACAATAAACCAAAAACAATTATAAAGTGTAGTTTAAATGTAAGAAAGCATTTATAATAGCAACAAAAATTGTAAGGTACCTAGAAATAAATCCAACAAACATTGGCAATACCTGTATGAAAAAAACTTAAAACTTTATTAAAAGGTATATCTTTTAGAAAGCCTAACTAGACATATAATTTTTAAGGATAAGAGGACTTAATAGTAAAAAGATGTTAATTTATCCTAAATTAATCTTCATATTAAGTACAATTTCAGTCAAAATCCAGCAGGAATTTTGTTCTGATCCTAAAATTCACATGGAAATACATAGGACTTGACTACCCAAGATAATCTTGAAAAACAATAAAGTTGAAGGACTTACACTACTTCATTTTTAAGATTTACAATTAAGCCACATTAACTAAGACAAGATGATATCGGCATAAGGAAAGACAAATAGATCAGTGGAAAGGAGAACAGAGCCCAGAAATAGACTCGCACCAATACAGTCGCTTGATTTTCAACAAAGCCACCACAGAAATTCAGTGGGGATAGTGAGGAGTTTTTAATGGAGCAATTGGATGTTTACATGGGAAACACCCCTCAAAACTTTGATTTTTACCATCCACAAAAATCTGGAGAGGTCCTAAATCTGAACATGAAAGCTAAAACTGTAAAGCTTATGGAAAAAAACATTGGAGAAAACTCTTCATATTCTTGAGGAAGATAAGATTTCTTAAACAAAACCAAAAGCACTAACTAACCACAAAAAAAAAAGTCGATAAACTGGACTTCACCTAAATAGAAACTCACGCTTATTAAAATACAATCTTAAAGTAAGCATGCAAGTCAACGACTAGGAGAAAATTTTCACAATGCACACATCTGACGAAGGACGCAAATCCAGGATATGTAAAGAACTGTTACAAGTCAATAAGAAAAAGACAAGCTGCTTTAAAAATTGGGCAAAAGACTTGAACAGACATTTCACAAAAGAAGATATTCAGATGGCCAATGAGCATATGAAAAGGTGCCCAAGAAAGGTTTTCAAGAGGGACATGCAAATTAAATCCACAAAGAGGGACCTCTCCGTGTCATCTGCCAGAATGGCTAACATAAAAACTTGACAAAAGAAGTGTAATATACCTAAGAATATATAACATATCCATAAGATCTGTATGGAAAAAAAACTATGACACTTTATTGAAAGATATTACATGGAGAAAAGAAGTACATGATGAAAACATGGTTAGGCAGATGCAATGTTGTAAAGATGCCAACTTTCCCTAAATTAATCTTTAGATTCAGTGTAACTACAACCAAATTCTCAAAGGTTTTAAAATATTTTCTATGTATGTTATGCTTCAAAAAGTACGTTCTTTTTTTTTTAACAATTAAGAAATTCTGTTTATTTAAAGGGAGAAGGAAAAAACAAACCGCTTTCTCCATCTTTGAGAAAAAAAAATTATTGCAATGCATATAACAACAAAGGATTAGTATTTGGAATATATAAAGAACACATTCCAAAGATTAAAGAAAAGCTCTCCAAGAAGCCAACAGAAAAATGGGCAAAAGACATGAAAAAGAATTTCACAGAAAACACAAATGACCAACACATATATGGAAAGATGCTCAACGTATTTGAAATAATGATAACTCAGATTAAGACTATGACAAGAATTATTCCCACAAGACTGGCAGAATTAAGAAGTCTGATGACCCCAGATGCTGAAAAGGATGTGAGTTAACGGAAATCTAAACACTGCTGAAGAGTGGAAATAACCTGCTGTTATCTTACTAAAGTGAACGTCTGATGTTGTCTGTGACCTAACAATTCTACTCCGAGTCATGTACCCTGGAGCAAACGTGCACCAGAAGATGGGTACAATAACGTTTATCGTGACATTCTTCATAGTAGCAAAGAATGGAATTTATTCAAATGTCCATCAGCAGAAGGACGGAATGCAAACGAATGAACTATATTTGCAACACAGGGATAAAAATGAGAAGGAGAAGGTGAATGAAAATGCAAGTTACAGAAAATTTTATACAGTGTAACTAACATCAGTGTTTTCTAACTCAGAAACAAGAAAAAAGAAATAATATATTTTTAGGGAATGTGTATTATTCTGTTAACACGGTTTAAAAAAGGGAAAGGAGAGATAAAGAAAATTCAAGGTAGTGATTACCTCTGGTGGGGAGAGGCCTGGGAATAAGAGAGGAAGTCCTGAGTAAGATGGACGTGCTGGCGAGGGGTGGTCGACTTATTGGGCATCCACTTTTAATTATTACATGTATAGACAAGTGGAAAAATACAATAGCGAGTACTAACAACTCTGGCAAACTAGAGAGCAGAGGTCCCATGTAAGGACATCTGAATTTTTAAAAGTATAAGCACCGTACTGGCCAAACAAAATAAATTCTGGAACTGGACTTGGTCATGGGCCATCAGCCTGCAAGCCCTGGCCTCGCTTAATAAGTCTCAGGCTGAAAGTCCGTTGGAGAACGCGGTCACAGGAAGAAACAAAAACACCCCGAACGGAGCTCGGAGGGCCTTGCCTGCAGATATGATGGAGAGTGGAGGGGAATCAGAGCAGGAAGGCGGAGGAAGGTGCTGGGAAGAGGCAGGGAGAGGAGAGCAGACGGAGACTTGGGAAGGGGGAAGGCGGGGAGGAGGAGGGAGAGGCGAAGGACAGAGGCTTGAGGGCGGGGGGCGGCCGTTCCTTCTCGTGCCCGTCCGTGTGCCAGCCTCTGGCCTGGGCACTTGGCGACTTTCTTTCGTCTAATGATCACAACTTGAAAAGATCGTTTTTTATTATCCTGCTGTTCGGAAAGATGAAGTAAACTGCTTGGCTGGCCAGCGAAGCGTCCGGGAGTCGGTCTGAAACGCTGCTCTTTCTGCCACAGTGATGGGGGAGCGGAAGGGTGCGCAGAGACCGCAATGGAGGAAAGTGGGCGAGGCGACAAGGCGGGTCTCGCTGCTCCCCTGACAGGCCATAACAGCCCCCAAACCACGGCTACCTGAACGACGGGGCGGGGCTGGCTCCCTGGACCAGCTAGAGGATGAGTTGGGAGGGGGGCAACCTTTCATCACCAGCCTGGGCGCATTTCTGCGTTCTCAGGGGCTCGGCACTGGACTCGGGCACCCGGCACTGTCTCTCGAGCCCTCAGGGGTCCCTGGGTCCTGGTTTGAGATCCCTCATTTGTGGCCGGGCAATCTCTAGGTCCTTTCTCTTTCAATGGCCCTCTGATTCTCCAGTTCGAAAGCTACTGTCTCTCGGGATTGCAGATGTCTAGTTTCACCCCACAGACAATAAGGTCAGCTTCACATCTGAGAAATGCGGAGTCCACAGGAAGAAGTGGTTATAACAGCTAGGGAGACAGGGGCCTTTTAATGAGAGAGGGACACAGATTCCCACATCGGCTCAGAGACACAGGCCCAGAAAGGAGGAAACAGAGCGTCTCAGAGAAAGAGATGGAGGCAGGAGACCCGGAGCGGGGGACAGAGGGGTACAGATGACAGATTCAGATTCGGCCGCTTGGAGTCAGAGTGATGCTTGGGCACAGCAGGGCCCCAGCAGCTGGCAGAAGAGAAGAGGCGCAGAGCGATGGCTGCACAGGCGGGGTGGGGGGCTCCCCGGGGGTTTGTCCGTCCGTACCACGCAGGAGGGCTGGCCACCTGGGTGCTGCAGCTCCAGGAAGGTGTCCAGGTCCTCTGGGCTCTGCAGCAGGGGGGCCTTCTGGGGGCCGGTGCATCTTGAAGCCTGCAGCCTGTCCCTGAAACACACATTGCCAGCACTGCCCTCCGCATCCAGGGGCCAGCAGCGGGCACGGGGAGGAACCCCGGCGCAGCCCGGCCCTTCCTGTTGGCACAGGCGCAGCCCAGACCCAGTGGCCTCCCTTTGGGGCTGTGCTTTGGCGGAGCCGCGGAGCCGGGTGCAGGCAAGGGTGGCCCCTGGTGGTCACCGGGCAGTACTGCCCCCAGGGGAAAGCCGGCGGCCGTGTAGGGCACGCAGGGCGGGCGGAATTCTCACTCCTTGCCGCGTCTCTGACGCCGGTCTCTGCCCCTACCCAGCGGATGGTGTGCCCAGGGTTCCCCTCCCGCTGCACCCAGGGCCAGGGGCGACGCCTGGCAGAGCAAGGGGACCCCCGGAAGATACTGAGGCACCGCCGGCACCACGCGAGGGGTGCCCAGGGCATCTCTGCTGGAGGAAGGTGTGAGGAGGCCCGCGGGCGAGCTGCTCACGCCGTGACCCCCGGCCAGGGGCCGTGCCCTCGCCGGCCCGTGCTGCTGCAGAGCTACAGAAGCCCGTCCACTCACCCGAGCTAAGGGCGCCGGCCGCGACCAGCGGTGACCGTCACCCAGAACTCCCCGCGCTGACCCCCAGGCCTGCTAGCTCTGACTTCCTCTGCTTTGGGGAAGTGGTCGGGGATTTTCCATGAGAGGGGAAGAGCTGGGTCCCTCGCTTCCGGTCCCCCGAGTCCGCGCAGCCCTCTGAACAAGACCGGTCCCCATTGCAGGCTGCACCCCGACACCGAGGCTCCTTGGCTCTGCCTCGCCTGGGACCCGCAGGCGGGCGGCAGTCTGAGGAAGGGGCCTTGGAACCCCTTCTCTCCAGAAGCCTCCCCAAGTCCTCTGGGCCTCAGTTTCCTCCCCACAAAGCGAGGGGACCGGGCGCTGTGATCCCCGAGCCCCTCCCAGCCCTGGCACCCTGTGGAACCCAGGCGGGAGGCAGGGGCAGCAACACCCAAGGGTCCTGTGGCCCGCGCGCCTTTGTACCGCACCCGCGCTCCTGAGACCAGGCAGGAGCGGGCGCCGCCGGGAGAGCCGCGCTTTGGAGGCGGGTCCCTGTCGCCCCGAGGACCACAGGAGCCTGGGCCGGCGTCCACTGCGGCCAGCCCCTTCCCAAAACGTCTCCCAGGTCCGGGGCTGAGGGGCAGGAGGGGCGGGGGCGCCGGGGACTCACGTGCTCAGCGGATCTTGGCGCTCCCTGTCCGGCCCCCAGCTGTGTCTTTTGAAGGGGTCGTAGCTGTGGCCGTGGACGCGGAAAGCCCCCGACCTCCGGAGGGGCACGGCGTGGCCGCCATCGCCCTCCTTCTTCCTCCTCCCGTCCTCCTCCTCCCGCTGGTCGTCCGGCCGCTCCGCCGACTCCACCGCAGACAGGCAGCGGGGCCTGCGGCCTCGGGGCAGCGGGTCTCCAGCGGCGAGGAGCACCTCCGGGGCGTCGCCGCTCATGGGAGGCACAGGCGGGCCGACCTGTCAGGGAGGCGGAGGGCGTGAGCAGGGTTCTAGAAGCCTGGAACCTCGGAACCGGCGCGGTGTCACAGTGGGCCAGGCCTAGTGCATCGAGCCGCCCCAGCCTTCGCGGGGGCGCGGAGCGGAGCACGGGGCGGAGCACGGGGCGGAGCATGGAGTGGAGCACAGAGGAGCGCGGGGCGGAGCACGGGGCGGAGCACGGGGCGGAGCACGGGGCGGAGCATGGAGTGGAGCATGGAGTGGAGCACAGAGGAGCGCGGGGCGGAGCACGGAGAGGAGCACGAGGCGGAGCACGGGGCGGAGCAAAGAGGAGCACGAGGTGGAGCACGAAGTGGAGCACGGGCGGGCCATGGTGCGCAGGGCGGGGCGCGGGGCGGAGCACAGCGGAGCACAGCGGAGCACAGAGGAGCGCAGGGCGGAGCGGGGCGGAGCGGGGCGGAGCGGGGCGGAGCGCGGAGGAGCGCAGGGCGGAGCACAGAGGAGCACGGAGGAGCGCGGGGCGGAGCACGGAGGAGCGCGGAGCATCACGGAGCGCGGGGCAGAGCGCGGCCAGCGCGGACGGCAGCAGGCGCTCGCTGCAGAGCCACCTCCCGGCCTCGGGTGTGACGTCCTCCCCATTTCGAAATGTCGTCCTCCTCCCCTCACCACCAGGCCATTCGCTGAGCACCTGTGCGCGGACAGCCAGGCCGAGCGAAGAGAAATCGCTGCGGTTCCCACCCGCAAGGAAGCCACAGTCTAGCGGTGACACACGTGCGGGCGTGCACACAGGTAAAAAGCACAGATCACGAGTGACGGGCCAGAGTGTGCCAAGTGCCACGGGAGACGCTCCCACAAAAGCCCTCATGCCACCCAAGGGACGAGTGCTTGTAACCAGCTGAGGACGCAGGAAAGGGACAGAGGACGCAGTGGCCCTGCGCTGGGCCTGCAGCGGCGCAGCGGGGAGGGAGGGTCCAGCAGGAGAAAGGCTTACGCGTGGGAAGGCGGGTGACCGCTTCCCTCCCAGACCCTGGTCCACTAGGGAATGGGAGCGCCCTATCGAGTCCCCCATGGGGCAGAGAAGGGCCACAGGCACGAGCGGCTGCCTCTCTCCCCAAGGGGGCGTGTTCTCACAGCCCAGCACCCCTGGCTGCCAGGGCCACCTCGGGGTGTCTCAGGTCAGGAGCCCTCAGGTGCCCTCAGAGCTGAAACTGCTAAGCCCCACCCCAGGAATAACCAAGCCCAGAGCTGGGGAGGTGGAGGGCGGCAGGCCTCAGCTCACCATCGAGGGCCTCTGGGCCCCCGCTGGAATGAGGCTCCCAGGCACCCCTTCTCCCAGGTCCCCCCCAGCTACTGAGATGGCGAGAGAAGCTGGGAGGACCAGGACCTTGGGCCGGAATCCGCCTCCCGCCAGGCTGCCCGTGAGGGCGTGCAGCCTGCTCTGAGGACGGCTGTTGCTGGCTCCGCCCGGGGTGGGGTGGGGGTCCGGCTTGCGGACGGTGATCCCTCCAATCTCCTTCCCCCTCTCACCCTCACCGTGGCCGGTGCCCCCACCCCCAGCACTGCCGAGACGGCGCTTGTGCCTCAGGCTGCTGCAGATGGCATTAAGGATAGAGGAGACGCCTAGGACACCAGCCAGGCCCTGTGCCGTCCGTGTCACCACGTCTGGAAGCAACACCGCGGGGACCCCCAGAAGCCACCGGGAGAGGTCGTCTCCCTCCTCATCTGCAGACAGGGGCCCCTGCCATCATTCCTGCTCCTCAGATCTGCAGGGGGCAGGACAGAGCCTGAGTCCCTGGGCAGGGGTGGGGTCACGAAGGGTGTGAGATCAGGGGCGGAGGGAAGAGCAGGAGCTTGAGGTGCTCGCCGGGCACGTAGGCAGCGGGACCGAGGACAGGACGGAAACGGGGGGCACCGAGGGCGCGCTGCCGAGCTGCACCCCTCCACCCGGCCTCCACCTGCTTCTCCCGCCCCAGCTCTGCCTGCAGGGCTGGGTCTGGCCAGGTTAGTGAAAGGAAGCATCTCCCTCCAACCCTGCGGATGCCATGTGCTGCCGGGGACATCTGCCACGCTGGCCCGGTGGACAGGCAGGGCCGACCCTGCGAGCCTCTTCCTCCACTGCGGACCTCTTCTCAAAGGCTACCCCTCTCCCGGCACCCCTCGGTTCTCGCGGGGTCTCTGCCCCCCGGGAGAGCGGGATCCATCGAGCTCCTCCTCTTTCGTACCCCCGTTGCGTTTCTCAAAGAGTTTTTCCGTTTCCTAAACTCCATCCCTCCACGCTATGGTGTCAAGCGTTTTATCCTGTCCGTCAGAGATGAGGTTCACAAGGCTTCCTCAGCCCCCTCCGGGAGGTGTTCCCGCCTCTGAAGTTCAAGCTGGGGCCCCCATGGCTGTGGTCTCTCCCTCCTCCTCCTGCCATACTAGCTCTGCCTTGGTCCCCTCCCGCCGTCCCTGGGCCTCCCGGGCTCAGGAGATGGTGCGAGGGGGCAGCCAGGGCTGGGTCTCGCATCACAGCTTGATTTAGTTCCTGAATGAGGTCACAACGTGTTACATCACTGCTTCCACTGAGCAGGTGGGCGAAGCTGCCAGTTCTGGGATCAGCAGCCGGAGCTGGGGGCGGGGAGGACAGCGACAAGGGGCTCCCGGAAGTCGTGTGACTCCGCTCCCCGCCCCTGGATCCGGTGGCTTTCCCACCAGCACAGACCACCAGCGAGTCCTGCCCCTCCTGTGACTGTGAGCGCCACCACTCGCCTCGTCAAGGGTTTGTTAGTCTACCGGGCACTGAGATGGGAACATATCATATTTTAACAGACATCCGTTATTCGAAACTCTGAGACCGTAATTTCTTCGCGGTTTTTTTAGTGGTGGCTTTGAAGTCCGTCGGATCCTTAGCTCTGCCTCCTTCATAAGCCCCGTGACCCTGGGAACTTGCTTAACATTTCCAAGGTTCAGAGTCATCTGTAACATGGGAGTGACCATGGCGATAATGCATGCAATGCCACTAGGATTGTGCTGGGACCACGTCAGGTACTAAGTAAAGGCTACTACGGCAGTGGTTGTTATTTAGAGGCAGAGAAAAGGCAGGACATGGAGAAACGGGGGCTAGAGACAGAGGCCGCAGAAGCATTGTGGGGTGATCACCTCTCCTCCCTTTTTTAGAGAAGAGAAGCCTCTGGCGCTTTACGGAAAGCAGGGGTTGGCAAACTCTACAGCCTGTGGACCGAAGCCACCTCGCTGTCCTTAAATGATTGAAATGAAAATCAAAAGAAAACTACTACTTTGTGAAACATAAAAAATATATGAAATTCAAATTCAGTGTTCAGAAATAGCGTTTTCTGTGCACAGCCATGCTCACGCATTCACATATGGCCTGAGCCTGGCTGTGCTTCGCGTCACCATAGCGGAGTCGGCGGTTGAGACAGACATGTGTCCCACGAAGCCTAAAATATGTATTACCTGGGTCTTCACAGAAAACATTTGCAGACTCCCGGTTTACTGTAGCTGGGCCTCAACGTCTCAGGAAGGAGGAAGAAGACCAGAGAGAGACATCAAGTCTCACTGCACACCAATTGGGGACACCGAACATCCCAACAAACCCATTTCCTAAATAACCTCTGGAGCCTGGGGGTGGGGGCCTGCGGGTATGTGTGTGTGTGTGTGTGTGTGTGTGTGTGTGTGTGTGTGTGTGTGTGTGTGAACACACCAGTGCCTACATACTGGGGATCCTCACAACCACGGCTTGAAATTCATCATCATCCCTATTTTGCATTTGAAGAGATGGGCAGCCCAGAGACAGAAAGTAACCTGCCCAAGGTCACGGCTGGCCGAGGAGGTGGAGCCTAGTTTTCAGAGCAAAGGCATCACACTCCAAAGCCTGAGTTCTCCTCTGAAACCGGAAGTGGAGCCCCTACAGAGGATAAGTGCCTTTCGCAGGAATCTGGCAAGATCACTATTCACCGCCC
Source organism: Eidolon dupreanum (assembly GCA_028627145.1). Lineage (NCBI taxonomy): Eukaryota > Metazoa > Chordata > Mammalia > Chiroptera > Pteropodidae > Eidolon > Eidolon dupreanum. The sequence goes on from CM053517.1 coordinate 41,065,914, forward strand.
ACCCCCACCCCAGCCCAAGAAAGGAAGGAACTTCCAAAAGGAAGTAGGGGCCCTGGAGAAGTTAAATCTGTCCCTCTGGTCCCTCTGTTACCTTAGGAATCTGACTGAGGCCGTGGGGCCTGCAGGGCTCTGCCTATGTTTGCTGAGAGCAAACACCAGAGGTAGGAACGGCGCTGGCAGCCACACGGCTTTTCTGCAAGGGAGGAGCCTCCTGGGTCTGGCTGTGGGGCCCTAAACTCCCCGGGGAAGACCCGAAGAACCAGATAATAAAGAAGCCGGGGAGGGGGGGAGCGGGAGAGGCCGAGTGCCACGGTCTGGAGGCTTCTCCTGTCTGCTAGCCCTGGGGCACGGGGTCGCAGAAAGCCCTTTGATGGTTCAAACTTGAACCCACCTGCTCCTCTCTGCAGACAGGGAACCATGACCCCAACAGTGTCGCTCTGCGAGGGCTGCTCCCCGGACAGCCCTTCCAGGGCGGATCCCGGCACCGGCTCGTCCCCCCTCCTCACCCTGACCCGGTCACACCGTCACTCGTCACTCGGTGCGAGACACGGGCATTTCGCCGCGTGCTGGACGCTCCTGACCTGAAGTCACTCTCCCCTGGTTTTGCTGTCGACTGCCAAACACTAAAGGACGGCGAGGGGTACGCGCGGAGAACTCGTTCCCTCGGTGCCCGGCCCAGAGGCCGGGGCCGGATCGGGGTGGCCGCCGCACGATGCTGGGGCCTGCGTCCCACCCCTCAGCGGCACAGGGAAGACCCCTCCGCCCGCACCAGCTTCCGGGCTGACTCTGGTGAGGCGCCCGCCTGCCTCCAGGGACCGCAGGCCGAGTTAGTGATTTTATTGTTAGCACCTAAGTTTGGAGTTCAAAGCTAGAGGGGCAGGTGTCCCCAGTCCCCTGAGCTAACCCCACCGCCTTCTGTTAAGTCATCCCGAGCACCCACCCTGAATTACCCCCCACCCTGTTGATAGTCTAGGCTCAAAATCAGGAAATTTGCTGCTGTGGGCTTCCAAGTGTGACCACCTTTTTTTTTTTTTTTTTTAAATCAATTTGCAAACCAAACCCTGGGCTTCTTCCCTTCTGGGGGCCCTTCAAGGTAGCCGGGGGCTGCGGGGGCTGCGGAAGGGCCGGCGAGGCCTGCTGGCTGCTCCGGCCTCCTGACAGTTTCTTGGCACGAGTTCTGGGTACGGTGCCAGGAGGGTGAGGCAGGAGAGGGTCTGAGGTTCAGAGCGACACACCTGAGAAGACTTTGGCCACTGTGTCCCAGGCAATTAACCTATCAAGTCCCAGGGAACAGGTCAAGGTAGTGGGCGACTTGGGAGCTGGCAACCTGATGGATGGGTGATCTGGCTCTCAGGTATGAGCCGGTGGCTTTTTCCATCTCATGATTAACTCCCGGGGACAAAGCAGCAGTGGTCGGCACTGGAGGAAGGGGACCCTGAATGCATCAGGGTGTCGAGGCGTGAAAACCCCAGAGCCATTCCTCCTGAGTAAGAAAAGGGACCAGGAAACACCAGAGGATCTTGAGTCTGAACCCGAGTCCTACAATTCGCCCCAACTGACAAGGGTTGTGTAGCTTCTCCGGCTCTC
>CM053517.1:41068000-41094908 GCA_028627145.1 Eidolon dupreanum
CTCAGTTCTTCCTGACCTTAGGAGTGTCGTACTTCCTCTTGCTGGAATACCACAGCAGGAGGGGGATCCCGATGGACGGGAGGGTCATGACCCCGAAGGCCGCCCAGTCCAGCTGCAGAGACAAGGAGGCCTCGCTCAGAAGTCTGGGGTGGGGGCCGGGAGGGGGGCGCGTTTGATGAGAAAGCACACCCTCCACCCCAGCTGTAAGCAGACCTCTGACCACCCCAGGGAAGACACCTCTGAAGACCCATCTGCCTCACAGGCTGTGAAGCCGGAGCCTCCCTGAGGCAGCCCAGGCTGAGGAGCACCTTCCCTGGAGCACCTTCCCTCCCAGAGTGCCTCTGAGGGCACGCCAGGTCCCGCCCTGAGGGCCGAGCCCCCCAGGACCTGGCCCCACTTCTACCCCCTCCCCCCCTCTTCGGCCTCTGGTCTGCCCTCCGGCCTTCCTGGACGGAACCCCTCTGTTCCCCCTTCCTAGGAGGCCCGTCCTCCCTGACTTCCTTTCTGGCTGGTTAAATGTCACCTCCAACAACCGCTCCCTGACTGAGACCAGGCCAGACGTGGCTGCCTCACGCTTGTGTGCGATCTCTCCCACAGCACCGTCTCCCCACCGGCCTGTTCCCAGATCCTGAACGGAAGGGACATGGTCCCCAGCGCAAAGCAGAGACCTGAGCAGATAACTAGGAACTCCATTGTCACTCCCCGAACGGAGGAATCTGTGCGTTTCCTCATTCGGTACCTCGGGCGAATCTTTAAAAGGTTCCCTCCCAGACCAGAGACCAGAGACCAGAGACCAGAGACCAGAGACCAGAGACCAGAGACCAGAGACCAGAGACCAGCGACGTCCGCATTTGACCCTCCCGGTGCTCACAGCTCTGGACCCGGGCTGTTCTCCTAACTCTCACAGCGGGCCCGGGAAGCCAGGACGGGCCGCACTCAAGGCTGAGCAGAGAAAAAGGGGGGTTCCCGGTTCTGGCAACTGTGACCTCATCCCCAAAGCCTTTGAGCATGGTCGGAGCGGGTGTCCGAGGGCTGGCCGGACGCCAAGACGCACGGGAAGAACCAGCCAGTTACGCAGCTCCTCCCGGAGGCAGGCACCCCACCACCAAAAGGGCTTCTCATCCTGGGGGCACAGCTTACAAAATGGGGCGAGAATCTCCTGTCGAACTCCCGCTGAGCCAGGATCCCTCCCTGCCCAGGTGCGCTGGTAAAGCCGACCTGGAAGAAAGGAGAGAGGGCGTCAGGGCCAGTCCCCCCACTCCCCCCTGACCATCCCACCCCCGGCAGGAGGGCGGCCCAGCCAGCCTAGTTCTCAGAGCTTCAGGCGAGAAGATGCTTGTGCACTCGGCAGAGATGCATGATCCTCAGCGAGGGCAGCGGGGAGGAGACTGGGAGCCGGGAGACCCGCGAGACACTCGACGGGCATTTGCTAAGCCAGGCGGGCCAGGGACACGGCTGAAATTCAAACCGAATCCTGTCTCGGCCTCGGACCCTGGGAAGACTCGCTCACCACCACGGCCCCTCGGCAAGGCCAAGGGCGTGGCAGAGGACCGGCCCCTGGCAGGCGTGTTTATTCCTCGAGTGGGAAGACTCTTCCCAAATAAGAGAAGGATCCTGAAAAGCATCGAGCCCGCCCAGGCGTACAAAGCGGAGAGCGGGGCTGGGTCCATGCTGCTCCCCGGCCTGTGCCATCAGCTCGGCTCAAGTAAACGTATACTAATTCAAAGAACAGAAAATGAAAAAAAAAAACCAAAGTGGCAGCTGAGCCTTTGATTTTGTTTTTTAACCCATCAAACACTGGGTAGAACCAGAGTTCTGCAGCTGGTTCTGAAAGCGGTAATGGCGTAACTACGATTACAAAAAGCGGCTCCACGTGGTTTGTAAGAAGACGCAGAGAGTGCACTTAGTGACAAAGAATCGTACATCTCTCTCCGTGCCACGGTCGCCTCTGGTCCCGCCTGCACTTGCCAAGGAGCCCACCGCCCATGGCAGGGTCCTGTCTGTCACAGGCCTCTATCAATTCACGGCCTACGCCCTTTGAGGGCGGGGACAGTGTCTTACCCTTCTTAGCACTCCCTAGAGTCTAGCACATCACAGGCGCTCAAGAAATGCCTGTTAACCTTCCCATTGATAGAGCAACAGATGGTTTATTACTGTGTTGCTGTTATACATGGGAAACAGAAACCTACGATAAAGCCCCCGGCTTCGAGGGGAGGCGAGGGGGGCGGCAAAGACCGACACGTAAGAGACAATGAACTAGTGAAGACGGTAAGTAATTAAATTCCCAGTGGCAAACACCATAAGAGCTATGGAAGTTTAGATGCATCGATGAATGTTTACGGAAAGAACGAGGAGAGAGCGGCAGGAACTCTAAGAGCAGAAGGCAGGAGCGAGGGGCTGCAGCTGGAAGCCGGGCCCGAGGAGGCTTCGGGAAAAGTGGAGGGCAGAGGGCTTCAAACAGGACACGGGCAAAGCGGAAAGCCAGCGCCGAGCGGGAGGGCGCGCAGGAGCCTGGCCCAAGGCGGACGGGGGCCCCCGCGGGTGGAGCGGCAGAGAACGGCCGGGCGGCTGCAGGGTCCGCCGGCCTCGGAGCGACGAGCGGGAGCGTCCCAAGCGCGGGGCCGACGCGGGAACGGCGGAGACGGGCAGAGCCTGACGCGGCGCACGGGAGAGCTGGAAGGGCAGGGGTGACAGCGAACTGGGCGGTAAGGGACACGCTCCAGGTTCAGAGCAAAGCGCAGGGCTGAAGAGGGACGGGGTGCTGCAGAACGCCCCTCCCGCCACGTCGACCGCGACGTCCTGGGACTTCACGATTTCAAGCCAACGTCCCTCCGCAGGACCATGTCCCAAGCTCCTGGTCCTTCTGTCCTGCCCCAGAACTCAGCGGCCGCTTTGGTCATTTTCTGCAAGCGTTCCCAGGGGCAGGCAGCTCTGAGCCACACCCAGCTGAGGGTCTGGGCCACTCACCACAACGGGGCCATCCTCCTGGGCCAGGTAAGTGACGGTTGCTGAGGTGAAATTGAAGTACCCAGCCTTGAGGGGGCGCAGGACCACCGTGTGGGAGACGTTGCTGGCCCTGCCCCAGAGTTAAGGAGGGAAAGACCAAGCTGAAGCTGCGACCGCCTCTCGCCCTGTGGACTAGATGCGCCATTCGCAAAAAGCTGCCGACACACATGGTGACGTCATGCTTGCCATGCTCGGCAAGAACCACACACACAGACATGTGTGAGCCCAGAGTGTGTGGCATGTCATGGCCTCTTTCAAGGCTAGTCTTAAGGGCTCTGTGACGTACTCGGTATTGAGGTTTTTGAAGCAAACTTTCCAAGCAATATGTTATGGATGAAAAATGAGTCGTTTACACTCAAAAACCTTTCATGGGCTGTAACTGAAGGAAGTTCTTAAAAATACAAAGTAAACACAAAAACTAAGAAATATGAGAACACTTAACCCTCATCAGAAAATGAGAAAAAATTTTAAAAACCCTAATTCGCAACTCTTCGGAAACCACCGACAGATCGGAATGAGACGGGTCCTCGGACCGCGGCCCAGGCCCTCCACGCCAGCATCCAGCGCGGGTTCCTCTAAAAACACCTTCCACAGCTCTGCCTGGCCACGAACATCTGCGCGTCTACACCCTCCCGGGGGCGGGGAGGTGTCTGGGCCTTATCACTCGAACTTCAGGAACCTCCCTCCGTCCTCGGGTCTACCCTAAATCACACTCACGCAACTGTCCCGGTATCCCTCGCCCCGTCTCATCCAGAGGGGACGGGAGAATGGCCACGCACAGCTGGGCTGTCTGCTGGCAACGTTCCCACCCCCCGCCAGCCTCCGTCACCCCGCGCCAAGAGGATACGGGGCGATCCGGTCCCACTTGACGTTCAGCATTCCGGAGACAATGCCGAAGTCCTCTGGGGGGAAGGAGTCATCGGACAGTTCCACGTCCAACGCAGCGCTGGGAAACGGAGGCAACAAAAAGGGCAAAAAGCCACGGCTATGGCATGAGAGCGATCGGCAATCAAGTCCGCCTGCCTGTCCTAAAAATTCAGAGCCACACGGGGCAGATGTGGATCACACAGTCGAGAGAGTCTGCTGCACCGAAGAATCCAGGTCTTGGGCTCAGAAGCATAAAAATGCTCAGGTATCTAGGAAGGAATGGGCCCAAACCCACCCGTGCCCCCAATTTCTCCGTGTGTGTGTGTGTATGTGTGTGTGTGTAAGGAGGGTAAGATGCATATGGAAGAGGAAATTAAAGGGACGAAATGACAAGAAGGCAAGAAAAACACGTGAGGGCCAATGAAACAAAGGACGCCGAAGCTTTAAACCCGACGTGACAAAAGGTCACAGGTGGTCTGCCTGCTCGTCTCCCTCTCCCTGTCTCCCGGCAGTCCCTGCTTCCTCCCCACTCGGAACCTCCTCTGCCAACTGAACCCGGGGAAGCAGGTCCTTGCCGCTTCCTTGTCCTCCTCTTCCAAAATCAGGACCGGCAGCACATGCGTCCACCCATGACACCTATTGCTGGAGGCCCCCGGAAGACAAATCGCCAACGGTCCGTGTCCCCAGTGGGGAACCCTAAGAAGCTGAGCGGGGCCCCACCTGTGGTGCAGGGCCTGCCTACCTGGAGCCCACGTTGTAGATGTTATACTGCAAGGTCAGGTCACGGCCCTCCACCGCGTATCTGTTCAGTAGCGATTTGGAGGCCAAGAGCCTGGCCCCTTCCTCTGCCTGAGCGACAGCGAGTAGCGCCAACACCGCGAACGTCAGCAGCTTCATCTGTGCAGAGAAGAGCAGAGAGGGCAGTCGACCCGAGCACGCAAGGTCACCAGAACCTTCCTCACAGCCCACCCCGGCGGTCTAGCGAAGCTCTTGACCTTATCTGAGCAGCGGCCCCTTGCGCGGCACCGTCTGGAAGCCACTGGGGACCCCGTCGCGAGACCCTCCGCCCCGCTCTCCGCCCTGCAAGCCCTCGGAAAACGGTTCTCAGCACCCGCATTCCGCTGCCCTCCTTCTGCCAGGGGCGCGGGGTGCTCCCCCACTGGTGGGGTCTTCGGAGACGACACCACGTGGCCAGAACAGGGCTCTCCTGGAGGTGCCCGATTTCGGCCGCGCTCGGACCTGCAGCAGCGCCCCGCTTTCCTCCCCGCAGGGGGCCCCCTCGGCTGCGGCTTCCGCTGCCCGCTCGTCCTCCGCGCGCTCGCGGGGTCCCCCCTCAGCCCCGGTAGCCCGCCCTGCACCTTCCCGGGACCCCATTCGTTCTCGCCCCCTAGCCCTCCGTGGCTCCCGCAGGGCTCAGTCGGCGCCGCCCCCCCGCCCCCCGCTTGATCGCACGTCCTCGCGCGGCGCGCCCTGTCACCCCCCGCCCCGAGCTGACCCTCAGCGACACACGACTCTCCCCGCGCCCCCGGCACCCCTAAACCCCCGGCACTCACGGCGCCCCTCCGCAGCGCCTTGCCTGGGCCACCGAGACCGGAAGGGAGCGTCAGCGCCCGAAGGAGCGGAAGCGAGCGCTGGCCGGAACCGCGGTGCCTTCTGGGGCTTGTAGTTCTGGGACGCGCGCCGCCCGCCCTTCGCGCGCCGCCTGGGCCGCGCCAGTCCGTGCGTCCTGCCCGCGCTGCTTGTCCTGCCCTCTTCGGTGGCTTTTCAAGCGGGCTGGCCCTTCCAGGGTGTGACCGGCACCTGGTCAGATGCTCTGCGGAGCTGCCACACCTAGAGATTGGGTCACCGGTCTAGAATGTCGCGCGTACTGTCGAACCAGGAGTTAGAGAAAAGCCACTTCTCTCAGGGTTGTCAGCATTCTTCCTCTCGCCAGGCGAGACACTTCGTCATCCCCCACACCCGTAAGTCACCAAGCCCCGAGCTTTATTTAGAAGCCCTCTGAGGCGCGGAAGAGGTAAGTCCTCCATGCCACCGTGCCCGGGACGGTCCCTCCCTGTTTCTGGGAGCCCTTTCCACTGCAGTGGTCGCCCTATCTCAGGTCTCGCCCTGCACTTTTCAACCAGCTATCAAATTCCCCAAAACGGCATGCTGGGCAGTAGACTCTGGCTGCAGGGCTTGGGCTGTGACCTCAGGCAGTCCTGAAAGCAAGTCTCAGTTCTGTCACTTACTGGTTAGGCAACCTTGAGACGAGTGTTAGCTCTGTGAAGCCTGGGTTCCCAAATCTTTAAAACGAGAGAACTGTAATACCCTCCAGATGTTGGAGGATCAAATACGGCAGGGGTCCCCCAAACCCCACCCCGCCGCACGGCAGGAGGTGAGCGCGGGTCAGCCAGCGAGGCTTCCTCTGCGTCTGCAGCCGCTCCCCAGCGCTGGCGTCCGGCCTCGGCTCCGCCTCTGATCGTCAGGCACAAGATGCTCATAGGAGCACTGATTCCCGGTGCCACAAAGGTTGGGGACCGCTGTGAGGTAACGTGTGTGAAACTCCCAGCATGCTGTCTGGCACGGGCAAGAGCCTCATGGGCGGTAGCCGAAGATGTTCCTGTGTCCCCAGCGCAGCGTCCGCCATTCCGTCTGCATTTATGCAGCACCTGCTTTGTGCCTGGCACTGTTCCAGGGGCTGAGGATACAGCGATGGGCAGGACAGGAAAGGTTTCTACTTCCTTGGGGGCTCACACTCTTCAGGAATAACACCCATCACCTGAATTTGTTTTAAGGTCTCCCACATCCCAGACGAGAGTTCCCTGAGGACAGGGTTTCCGTTTTCCACCACTCGGCTCGGCGTCACACCTGAGCACTCAGGAGGTCCTCCGGGTGTGAATAACAACTGTGCACACACCTCCAGTCTGCTCTTCAGCCCCGTGCACGTGGCTTCCAGAAGTGCCCGCTCCTTATGCAGACCCCGCCCACCTGCCCTCCGGGGCCTGGTCTGGTCTCCTGTCTCCCAGGAAGCCTTCTACAGCACCCCAGTTTAGCATGTTCCTTTCTGATCGTTTCCGGCCTGAAAAAAAAAAAAAAAAAGCAAATCTGCCTCAGGGATTGCTTCTTCTGGTGTGCCCTTACCCAAAGGCCCTACCGTGAGTCGCCAGGCACGCAGGAGGACCCCGGGAAACCCCCACTGATGGCAGGAATTTCCATTCCTTTCCAGAGCATTGTTTCCTATGGCACTTTCTCCAGGACTGGGAAGATGTGAAGTACAGGTGTTCTCATTTCTCAGATTCAGGCCCAACGGCACCCAAAAGGAGTGTGTGTTCAGCACACGCACAGTCCAAACACCCTGCAAGACAGCCAGGCCGGAGTCGGAAGAGAAAGTCTCCACCCGGGCCTTTGCCCCTTTAGGTGCTGCCCCTTTTCCTGCCTCTACCCCATCCATTGGGGCCCCTGGTCCATTCATTGATACTTTAAGCACTCATTTTTCGAGTGCCCGTTATGTGTCAAGCACTGTGACAGTCACTGTGGTATCTGTCCTCAAGGAGTTCAGGGTCGTAACGGGGGTGAAAGGTACTCGGGACTATGACGAGAAGACAAAGGGGACGGCGGGCGGGCACTCCTCAGAAACGAAACGCAACTGAAGCGACCCTCACTGGCTTCCTGTTGTCAGTGGAGCTCCGTGCGATTCCCTCCTCTGACAGCCGGGTCCCTTCACTGTCATCCTTTCTGACGGTAGAACGTGGCGGCTGCCGTCGGACCGTCGGAGGGGAAGGGAGGAGGAAGGGGAGAGACGGCGCGGACAGTGCTGGGGCTCCGGCAGACACCAAGGGTCCCTTCCAAGCCCTTGGATCCCTGGAAAACCTCGGACAGAGCGCGCGGCAGAGCGGACAGTGGCCTACGTCTGCTTCTGCCTCAGTTTCTCTGCAGCACGTGTGGATTCCACGGTGGGATCTGACGCCACCTCCGTGTCCCTGTGCCTTTGCGGCTTTGTCCCATTTTCAGAGTTTGACCACAGCGTCTCTTCTCAAGCCCAGTCTCCTTTCGGTTGGCCCTGATGCAGTTGGGGGAGGGAATTGAGCATATCCAGCCTCTTCTTGCTGAAAAATGAAGAGATGCACGTGGATGTGCGTGTGTGTGCGCGTGTGTGCGCGCGTGTGTGCGCGTGTGCGCGTGTGTGCGCGCGTGTGTGCGCGTGTGTGTGCGCGCGTGTGCGCGCGTGTGTGCGCGTGTGTGCGCGCGCGTGTGCGCGAGCCCTCTCGCTTCCCTCACAGGAGCCCTCCTCAGCGCGCGCGCGCGCGCGAGCCCTCTCGCTTCCCTCACAGGAGCCCTCCTCAGCGCGCGCGTGCGCGCGAGCCCTCTCGCTTCCCTCACAGGAGCCCTCCTCAAACCCATGGGCCTGGGACCCCACCCTCCTTTGCTATGACAACCACTTCTGTGAGGACATGGGGACTAGAGTGTGCGGTGAGGGAGGGCAGGGACACACCAGAGGCTCATCGCATTAGGGACCACAGAACTTTGTGAAAATGATGAAGCAAGAGAATGCGTCTTTATCTTCGACTGTCAAAGTAAGAGGGCGGACGGGACACAGGCAGGAGAAGCAGGGCAGCCGACCCGAAGCTCTGCTGCTGTCAGCCGTTCTGCTCCTAACCGGCCCCTCCCCTCCTTCTGCTCCTCCTTAGGAGACCAAAGTGGCTTGGGGAGCCTCAGACACAGAAGATTCCTCCCTTAACACCGTCAATGCGTCCGTGACGTCCATCTGTGGCCTCACCGATGACCCGGGCTACCAAGAAAGCCAGGACCTGACCAATGTGAGTACCTGCTGCACACCACCCCCCCCCCCCCGGGCTGTCGTGCCCCTCGCTCCTGCACCGTGCGGGCGTCTCAGCCCACTGACCTCCCCCGAGCAATCTTCCGTGTCTTCTCTACGTCCTTCCAGACACCTTCACTAGACATCATTCAAAGTTACTGCTTCCAGAAAAGAAATACCAACAATAACAGCAGTCACAGCTTCCACTTGTGACTTAACCACGTGCCCCTCTCCAAGAATTTATCACTCATTTAAACCTCTTAACAGCCCTAAGAAGTAGATGCTATTGTTGTCCCCATTTTTCAGATGAAGAAACCGAGGGACAGGCAAGTTAAGTAACTCTCCCGAGATGGTCCGAGCAGGCCGCGGACGAGCCGGAGCCCGCGGTGCTCACGCTCACTTGATGTGTAAACTCTGTGTGTTTATTCGGGGAAGGGTTGAAATGCTTCCCACATATTTTTAACTGAGCTGGAATTGACACCCAATAAAGTGCCCGTATTTACAGTGTACAATTTGACCTTTTGACATATGTGTGCTCTCGAGAAACCATCGCCATGATCAAGAGAATAAACATATCACCCCCAAACGTGATCAACCAGGATTCCGGGAATGGATACGTTAGAGGGTTATTATCTGCCTTCTAAAATGAGTCTCTGTTTAGCCAGCGTATTTGCATTAAGACCCTTTCAAAATAACGAACTGTCTTCTAACGTGTTCAGAATATGCCTGTGCGTCCCGCGCTTTGTAACTTCTTAGTGATTTCGAGGGAACGTCTGCTTCCAGCCGGGCAGTCTCCTGTTGTCTGAGCTGCCCACTCTGGGTGCTGGCCGTGGGTGGGCCCTCGGATCGTGGTCCTCTGGCTCGCTGCCCCGCCCAGACGCGAAGCCCCGTATGTAACGGGTTGGGTTGGTAGAGAGCAGCTTCATTCTTTGCTCTCGGATTCCCCAAGGAAGAAGATGCCAGCCTCCCTCAGTCCAAGAGGCAGAAGCGGACCAAGGTGGCCACTCTCCGGATGAGAAGTAAGGGAAAGGAGGAAGACCAGGACAAGGATGAGGAGGAGGATGAGGCGGAGGCACCCCGGACCTCTTTGCCGTCTCCTAGGAGACGGAAGCAACGCCCACTCTCGAGGCCCTGCCCGCCCAGCTCCGGGGAGCACCGCGGCATCTCGCAAAGCACCTTGAGCGTACTCACCCCCGGCACCAAGTCATCCCACTGGAGTTTGGCCCTGTTCTGTCAGTACTTATGTAGCTGCTGCCACCGGAAGCAGAATTCGATGGAGGAAAACGAGGCAGCGAACCCCCTGGGAAGGGGGGTCCCGGACGAGAAGGGCCCTGTCCCAGGCTCCGCCGCTGAGCAAGGGGCCTCTGGCAGAACCTCGAGCAGAGCTCTGGGCAGAAGCAAGAACCGAGTGTGATCGTCCGGCTTGTAAATAAAGCAAATTTTATTTCTGTGGATGGCATGTGTGAGCCTGATGCCAGGCTATTCTATGATTGGCGTTTGGAACAGCTGGCCTGGGGACCACCCAAGCCCCTGGGGGTCCCGGGTCCCTGCTCAGCCTCAGTGCCCAGCTCCTTTCAGAGAAGACAGGGGATCTGGGGCCCCCCGGGCTTGGCCTCGGGGCCCCACATGGATGTGCCAAGGGACCCAGGGCCAGGGTGTAGACTGGGCCGTCCCGCGGGCTCACACGTGGCCTGTGCAGGACCTACAGGCCTTGCAGTGTGACTTTTATTCTACTGACCCAGCCCGGCGATCTCTGACTTTTAGTCGAAGCATTTAATCCATTTACACCTAGTAAAATTAGTCATATGTTAGGGGCGAAATCTGCCATGTCACGCACTTTCTATTTGTCTATTCAGTTTCCTTTCACTTTGTCTTGTGATATTTGAAAAATTATTGCAATACTGTGGAGGCCTAGGTGTACGTTGCGTTCCTCCACATTTCTGCTTGCTCCCGCCAAGCATCTGGAGACGCTAGCAACCCGCGATCATCTTATTCCAAGTCCGAGGCGCGTGGATTTCTGGAGCACCGAGGGTGGGAGGCTAGGCTGCACTCCCAGCCCTTCCTCGGGGGTGCCAGCCCCCGTGCCGGATCTTCACTGGCCCTGTCTCCAGCCGTCTGCAGATTCCAACGTTTTGTTCCTCTAGCTCCCCGTCCTCCAAGGCCCTCAAAACCCTCAGCGACCTTGTCCCAGTTGGCAAAAGCCCCCAGGTCAAAGGCAGCCTTTTGGCTCTGCTTTCCACACTGGGTTCCTGGCCAATCTTGGCCTGTTGAAGCTTTTCAGATTTTTTTTTTTAAATGTCACCCAGCTTTTAAAATTCCTAGAGAGAGTATTGGTCTGAAACCTGCGGTCTACCATGGTCAGACGTGGCAGCTCCGGCCCGTGGCTTATCCATGGCACAGAACTCCGGTCTGTAACCTCACCGCACAAAGGATGAGGCCTCGCAGACCTGGGAAGAGTTCCCCAAGTTCACAGTCAGTGGAACAGCCAGGCAGAGTCTCAGCCCAAGGCCAGGAAGCACCTCACTGCACCCCCACGAGCCCTGGATGCAGGGCTGGTTCTGTTCTAAACTTTTCAGCTGAGCAGGGGAGGGCGGCCTCGCCAGAAGCTCAGGACGGGAGCGAGGGCCTCACCGTCTCCCCACCTTGGGACTCCCTACACCTTTGGACGTGCGTCTCCCAGCCGACCAGTGGGCTGGGGTGGGGAATCTGCTCTTATGGACTGGGGGTGTGAACGGGAGCACGCAACCCTTCCTCCTTGTTCCCGAATCGTGGGTCCCAGATATCTGCGGAACCAGTGACCCCTCAACCGTCGATGTTTCTTAACACCTGTGCTAACCGAGCCCAACCTTAGATTTCTCCAGACCCACTTCATAAAACCCTCTAGGACCAGCTTCTTCGGCTGCGTCCTCCCCCCCGGAAAGCGAACACCGAGACACCGTTGCAACAAAGACCACACCATTTATTTACAAAGGCCAGTGTGGGGCCTGAAGGAGGGGGGAGGGCGGCCCCGTGGACGTCCTCTCTGGATGGCTTGGGACGCTTCCCCACGTGGAGAGAACCCTGTCTCTCGTGCCTCCCTGCTCCCAGCCATGGGTCCCGCCAGCGGCCAGTGCGCGGCCGAGGGGCGAGGCGAGTCCCCTGTGGTCCTGCAGCGACGCCCAGGCCGGGTCGACCCCGCCCTGTCCTTCCTCTCACGGAGCTTCCTGGCCTGGAGGGAAACGGGAACTCGCAGGCCAGGGGCTCGCCGAGGAGACCCCCCCACCGTCCCCCGAAGGCAGCGAGTGTGAGGGGGCCGGGCTGTGTGTGTCCCTGCGCTGGACGGGCCCTTCTGCCCGCTTGGCTGGCGGGGGGCGCGCTGAACCGGAATCAGCGAAGAACCCCGCCTCCGACTTAACACGCACACGTGTCTGAGTGCACCCCAACACACCCACGCCCCCTGCGGAGACAGGCCCCGATCACTGCGTCTTCGGAGGGGGCTCGGACGGCTGGCACCCGGGGACACAGGGCCGCGGGACCGTGTCAGGACGTGAGGACAACGGCCCAGGCAGTGGCCGCACAGTCCCCAGGACCCCTGTGGGCCCCGCGTGGGGGCGCGTCGAGCCCCCTTCGACTCCCGTTCCATCGGCGTCCGTCCCGTCCCCAGGCCCGAGCCGGGGCCGTGCCCCCCGACAGCCGTCAGTGCCCCTGTCCCCTGACTGGCAGCTCTACCTCCCAAGCCTCTGCGAGCCTGTCCCGGCCACCCCCGCCGTCCCCGGGCTGGCCCAGGGCTCGCGCACGCCTTGTCCAGCCGGCTGTGCCTCGCGTGCCGCTTCACGCTTCAGACGGAGGACAGGCATCCGCCTCCCCCTGGGGAAGGGCTGACGGAGCGGAGCGGACGAGGGCGTGAGGAGGCTCCGCCTGCCCCCTCTCCTAGCACGGAATTCTAGCAGCGGAGGCGGGAGGACGTGGGGCAGAGCTGGGGGTCACCCGAAGTGGCCCGCAGACGGGGCCCCGGAGGCACAGAGGGAAGAACGTGTCCCAGCTGACCCGTCGGTCCTTCGGCTGCGGCTGCCACCGGCAAGTCCGAGGGCTGCGCTCGGGACGCGTGGGCCGAAAGCGAAGCCGCGAAGGTCTGCAGAGCGCCGCCCGAGCAGGGCCGGGGGACAGGGCCCTGTGCGCAGGGGACGAGAGCCGAGACGCCCAGACCGAGCTGCAGGGCCGGGGCCGCCCGCTAAGCCACTGCTGTCTGGGCAGGACGAGGGACGGGACGGGAGGGGTGAGGAGCTGCAGGGGGAGGGGCCCAGGGGGTGCGAGGGCCGGAATCCAGGGAGGGGAGGCGGGAGGCGCGGGCCGCGGGGCTAGGACAGCTGAGAGCCCAGGAGTCTCTCCACAGCCGCGTTGATGTCCCCTCCCGTGGCGATCAGCGCCTGCAGGTTGGCCTCGCGGTTGACGAAGCCCATGGCGCTGAGCTGCTCCAGCTGCTGCTGGAACCTCACTTCCGGCGTCTGCACCTGCAGGGCACGGGTCTGGTGAGGCAGGGACACGCGGGCCCCCGCGCCCCCCGGAAGCCGGGGGCTCGTAACGAAGAGAAGACAACCAGGAGGTCTTCTCGGACGTCCGCAGTCAACCAGTGGGGCAGGGAGGGCCAAAGGACCGAGGAGCCCGGGCCCCAAGTCAATAGCAGCATAATCACAAGGCTGGGCGGTCTTTCTTAAAATTTCAAAACAACCGGTCTCGATCGACCTACTTCCTATTTTCCATGAAGAGTCTGCAGGTGTTGACAGACACTCCAAAAGCAAATGGTGGAGCAGGGCATCCTAACGGCGCCCCCAAACTCCTCCCGGCCACTGGCACAGACGGAAGGCCAGAGAAGGGCCCAGAAAGGAAGGCAGTGTTCCATTTTAACCAGTCAACAAACATGGTTATTTACAAAACAGAAGGCCTTTCACGTTCAACACTCCCACAAACGTCTCCCGGAGTGTCTGCCCAAGGGGTGCTCCCAAGGCGCTAGCTCAGGCCACGAACAGAAGACTCAGCGGGAGGGAGGCCAGCCACGACTGGCTGCCCGGCCGCTGACAGGAGGGTCGCAAGGCCCCTGACGTGCAGCACCAAAGCCCTGTCGGCCCCGTGCTGCTTCTCACCCCCGGCCACGGATTCTGGCCACGGAGTCTAAGCGGGGCTGGCCCTTGGCGATCGCTCGGTCCGGCCTGTGGGCCCTGACGCGCCTGTTGAAGGCTCTTCCCGTACGTGTCACGGAGGCTGGAGAAAGGTGAGGGGCTCGGCAGAGGTCGCCCCCTGCTCCTCCCCCAGACCCCAGGCCTTGACTCTGCAGCCCGGGCTCTCGTCCCCTCACCTCCCAGAATCCTCGTCTCTAGTCTCAGAGGTGGAGGCTGCTTCAATCGCCAGAATCCTCCCACCTAAGCGAACGTGGTTTAACGGCGGCTAAAGCGCACGCTCTGCAGCCAGCACGCCTCGTCCGAGTCTTGGCTCCGCTACTTAGTAGCTCTGTGACTGAGAGAGCCACCTAACCGCCCTGGGCTTCGGTAGTCCCTTGTGAAAGAGACTGGAACAGCTTCCTCGCAGGGCTGCCGTGAGGAACGGAGTGAGCTCCTCTAGGCGCAAACGTAGGACAGGCCCAACACACAGGGGTCGCTATTCTCCTCTCTGCCTTACAGCTGTGGACACTGAACTCAGGGAAGGTCGGCAACGTGCCCAAGGCCGGAAAGTGAGTGGCGGGCCAGGCTCCAGAGCCAGGCCTGGCCGGGCCCCAACGCCGGGAAGGACGCAGTGGCGCCGGCACCAGCCCCGCTGCCCACGCACCTGTGCGTTTCCGCTTCCTGCCAAGAGCTGGATCATCTGCTGCATGAGCTGCTGCTGAGCACTGGACGCCCCAGCAGGAGGAGACGCGGCCGGCGGGGCCGGCGAGGAAGCGGGGGCCTCGGGTGCAGACCCCGTGTTGCTGCCTGCTGAGGGTGCGGGCGTCCGGGCCATCCCAAAGGAGCCAAGGCTGCAGGCAGGAGACCGAGAGGTGGGGGATGTGGCGGAGAGTGGCAGAGGGAGGGGTCGAGAGGAGAAGGAGCCGGAGCCTTGCTGCCCACCTGCCCCCCTCACCTGGGCACCAGCCCGGGGGCCTCGGTCTGCAAGGTCTGCAGCCCCTGCTGGATCTGCAGCAGCGCCTGCATGGCGCGGGGGTTGGTAAGGATGGAGAGAGACTCCGGGTTCTGCATCTGACGGGAGACGAGCAGAGGAAGGCGATGGGGGATGGCAGGAAGCAGGAGGCAGCTTGAACCCCGAGCTCTGCTCCCCGCTTAAGCTCCACGCACGCGGGCCCGGCCTCCAGGCCTCACTCACCTGCTGCAGGAAGACCGGGAGCTGCAGGCGCAGCTGCTCCTGCAGCTGCGGGTTCCCCGCGAACAGTGGCACGTTCACCATCATCTGCCGGGGAGAAGGTGGTCGGGAGGCCCGGGCCTAGCCGCCCTAAGACGCCCCCGCGGCCTCGGTCTCCCCAGCACCCCACCACCGCGGGGAACGTGGCCAGCTTTCCAAGGACCTCGAAGCACCCTGGAGGCCTCGGGGGGACAGTGAGGGGACAGGGAACTATTCTCTGGGCAGGGACGGGCATCAGGACCCTGGGTCCGGCGGGGACGAGCGCGAACGCACCCCAGCGCACAGCGCCTACGACGCCACCCCAAGGGACGGCCTCACGGTCTCCGTGGAACTGCGGTTGCTGCAGCTCACCGGCGAGGGGGGACCGGGGGCTTGAACGTGCCGAGTCGCGAGGCTGGCACGTGGCGGAGCTCCAGCCCCCACCCCGGCGCTGCCTCCGGCACTCGGCCCCAAGGGAGTGCCCCGCGGCCAGGCCCGTACCTGGGCGGCGAAGTCGGGGTTCTGGGCGAGCGTCTGCAGCATGCTGCGCATGTAGGGGGCAGACGTCACGCTCTGCATCAGCTGGGGGTTCTCCGAGACCTGCTGCAGCAGCGCCTGCATTTCCGGGCTGTTGAACACCCCTGCGGTTGGGGGAGAAGGAGCCGAACAGAAGGAGAGGGCTCCCAAGGGAAGCCGCTGCTGCACCTCAGTCCAGCCGACTTCGGACGCCCGTGGTTACGAGCCTCAGGGAGGCAGTGGAGCAGGCTCCGGGGTGCCGGGGTGGGTCCCGCCTCTCCTGACTCCAGGGTCACCTGGCCCACCCTGGCGGCCGCTCTCCCATCCACCCTAAGGACAAGCCAGCTGGACACTAGGTCTGACTCAAGCCCCTCTGGGCTCCGGCCACGAGCCCAGTGTCAGAGTCGCAGAGGACATCACTGAAGATGCTGGTTCTCAGACGTGTCTGCAGCGGGGGCCCTCAAACCGCATCTCGCTGAGAAGCCCAGCACGTGGACGGCAGGTCGGAGCTGGGGCGGGCCTGGAGCCTCTCCCAGCAGGCCCTCCCTTGTCCTGCGGATGGCCCAGGCCCCCCGAGACTCAGGGACACTATCCCGAGAGTACGAATCAGCTCAAGTCCCTTATTTTATAAATAAGGAGACTGAGGCCCACAGCGGGGGTGGGGCTTTCCCAGTCAAGATGTCCCCGCGGGTCAGAGAAATCAGGCGTCGACTGGATACTCCCAGGGTCCGATGCACAGTCGGAGCTCAGGTAAATGGTGCGCTCCAGGGTGCACACTGCACGACCCACGCTTCTGCACAGGGGGGCCCCGCCAACCCCTCCCCGGGTCTGCGATGACCCCTCCCGCCCCCATCCCCAGTCCGACGGCTGTGGGAAGGGCCTAGGAGGCGGGGCCTGCTTTATCCACACTCAGATCACTCCGGCCTGGGCAGGCCGCCCTCGCCCTCCGAGGTGGGGGCCGTGGCCCGGGCTGCAGGGCCCCTCTGTGGCTTCCTTCCAGTGCCGCCTGTCGGCAGCACTCTGGAGCAGGGGGGCCCTCTTCAGGCCTGGGCCTGCCCTGGGGACCCCACCGAGCTCCCTGCGCCCCAGGACGTACCTGACCCCAGGCTGGCCGCATTGATCCCGAAGGGGTTCGAGACGCTCGGGTGCACCGGGCTGTGCGCCGGCCCTGCAGGGCCCTCCCCGCCAGACTCAGGGGCCTGGGAGGTGGGGGGCGAGGGGCTCCAGGGATTCGGGAGGGGCTCTCGGTTCTCCGTCCGCAGAGGCTGGGAGGACGAGCTGTCGGAGTTCCCGGCCAGGGAGAAGGGATTGTTGCCAAACTGGAGGAGGGAAGGCGGGGATCAGGGTGGGGCTCCACAGTCCTCTCCCCTCCCCGGACAGCCCCCCCCGGCAGGGAGCAGGGGAGCAGCCGGTGCTGCTGGCCGGACAGCTGGGGCCTCGAATGACCGACTGAGGGCTTCTTGTCTGTGCTGCGGCCCTCGGCGCCCCGTCTCCAGTCCCCGGTGCCCGGTGCCCCCCGCGTCGTTCCTGACACCCCCGTGCCCCCCCCGACACCCCGGCTGCCCCCCGTGCCGTCCCCGACACCCCCGTGCCCCCTGTGCCGTCCCTGACACCCCCACCCTGTCCCCGACACCCTGCTGCCCCCCGCGCCGTCCCCGACACCCCCGTGTCCCCCGCGCCGTCCCCGACACCCCCGTGTCCCCCGCCCCGTCCCCGACACCCCCGTGCCCCCCGCGCCGGCCCCCAGCACAGCGAGCTGCGGGCTCTGCTCTGCTGTCCAGCAACAGACACACGGCCTCGCCGCCCGTTCCTGACGCTCACGGGTGCTCAACACGGGCCTGTGGCTTCTACTCCCACCTGATCCGCCTCCAGCGCCCCTTCCCCACCCTCCGGCTCCGACACTAACTCCGAGAGCCCTCTCCCCGCTGCCCGGTCGCCCGGGGGGCTGCCCGCCCCGCGGCCGTCAACCTCCACCTCCACCTCCACCTCCTCCGCGTCCTGGGACAGGCTGCGTCAGCTGACGTCCCCCTCAGGGCCAGGCCTCACTCTGCACCGCCTCAGGGTCTGCGCCCGTCACATGCTGTGCAAGGTGGCACCTGAGCCTCCTCCCTCGGGGCCCGCCAGCACCCAGGAGTTGCTCTGTCCGAGGTCGTGTGGCTGGGGGCCTCAGACCCTGTCTCCCTTGCCCGGCCTCCTTCTCTGGGCCCCGGTGGTCCTGACCTAAGCAGGTCTCTGAGCTGCCCCAGGAACCCAGCCGTGGACCTTCACATCCAGTCACTCGATTCCACGTGGGTTGCGGGGACGAGGGCTGACCACAGGCTCCCCAGCTCTGCGCCTGCTCCCTTCACCTGACGCCTGTTCATGTGCTGGGCTTACGGGCCAGGGTGCGCCCCAAGTTTGTCTGTCCCTGGGCTCCTGCTCTGTGACTTCTCTAGCACCCAACCCCACGAAGCCCGGGCCCCGCCTTCCTCTCCCCGGACACCCGGAGGACCCAGTCTCTTTGCTGAACTCCCGCAGTGACAGCAGCTGCCTTTTGCCGAGCACTGCTACGTGCCGCCACGTTTATTCTGACGTGCACAAGGCCCCTCTAATGCGCCAGCTCTCAAAGCGTGGGCCAGGACCCCCGCAAGGTTCGAGAAACTTCTGTGATTCTAAGGTGTGATCCGCCTCCTTCGCTTCCACCCCCTCGTGCATGCTGAGTTTCCCGAAGGCTGCATGTCACGTGACACTGCGGACGAAGGCAGGAGCGGAGCCGAGAGCCCGGCTGCCCTGCAGCCCGATGCCAAAGCGACCCCCAGAGCGTAAAGCCAGGCCGCTCTTTCCTCGGAAACTTAGCGCTAGAAAATGAGGTTCGTTTCAAAAGAATATGCTATTTACGTTCACGTATAATGGATTACTTTTAAATGAATAAACATTGTAGAAACTTCTTAGTTTTAACTTCACAGAGAACGAATATCCATAGATCTAACTGCCACACGCAAAAGCTCTTTGGGATCCTCAAAAGTTTTTTAAAGGAATCCTGAGGCCAAAATGACAGAACCAGATCTGTGACATGCCGAGGATGAGGAGGCCCAGGCCGAGAGACGTTAGGAAACCCTGTTAAAATCACACCACCAGCCAGTGGTGAAGCAGGTATGCGAACCCAGGTTTGCTGACGCCAAATGCCAAGTCCTTTTAGCTAAACCAGTGACTCTCATACCTTGGAGCGCATCAGAATTAGTCACAGGGCTTGTTACAAGCCTCTTTCAACTCCTTTTTTTTTTTTTTAAACTAGGTGAATGCACTGCTGATGTTCATTTTTAATTAACTACTTCAATAAAGTTTAAAATACACACATTCCTTCAAAAACTCAGAGCCGGTCCCTACAAGCCGTTTCTAAAATGTGAAAGAGCAACGCCAAGAATAACCGAGACGCTGCTGAAGAAGGTGGGGGTTCCCGCCGCCAGACACCCGGGCTGAAGACAACGGGGCGGCATCGTGGGGAGGGACAAACAGACGGGGGGCGCCAGGTGGAGGCAGCGAGACGCACACGCGTCTGTGGCGGCTCAGTGGAGACAGGGGCGGCGTGCATGAGGCCCCCCGGGACGGCACGGGCCACTCAAGATGTGGCGCCTTTTCCTTCCCATGAGGGAAAGACACGTGCCACACCACCGGGCAGCGTCCGGTTTGTGAAAGTCCATCACGCCGTACACTTGTGACACGTGCACCTTTGCGGCTGTTTTAACTGTCGATAAAACGTTTTAAAAGCGTTTAAAAAGCAGGTTAAAAATTACGTGGACAGCATGATCCCACTTCGATGAGGTTGAAAAACACATAAGACCGTAGAGTATGCATGGGTGCCCTTATTACTTATATACATAATAAAAAGTCGAAGAAACAAACAAACAAAAAGGGACAAATGCCAACTTCAGGGGCAGTGAGCTCTGGGGAGGGAAAGGCAGCCACGAAGGGGGTGGGTGGAGCCTACGACTCTCCCTGTCACGTCCTATTTGCAAATATTAGAAACGTCTAGGAAAACACAGAAAACACTAATAACACCTATTACTCTCAGGAAGGGGGTTGGGACGTGGGAACGGAAGTGTCCCTTTGCACGCCTTTGCTGAGCTCGTATATCTTCCCACACTTTTTTAATGTCCTTTGTTTATTCTGCGTACCTTTTCAATTTTGAAGCATGTAAATGCACAATGCGTTTAATGTAAATTAAACTTTTAAAAAAGAACCCAAAAAGGCACTGAAACCATATATGGCAACGTGTTAGGACAACGTGGATACGAGAGAACGCTCTGTTTTTATCTCTATTTGTTGTATACTTGGAAAGAATTCACAAGCATTTTCAAAAGCGCATATTCCCAGGGGCTCAGTCCAGAGACTGAGTCGACAAGGAGCTCACAGGTGGGGAGCAGGAACCTCAGCTTTCACAGGCTCCGCGGCCGACTCAGCCGCAGGGGCCCCGGGGACCCGCGGACCACACGTGAGACACTGAGCTGAGACACCGCGCGAGGGCCGGCTGTTTGACCCCAGCCCGACCCCGTTCCCCGACCCCCGAGCCCCGGGTGCCAGGGGTCCCCAGAACCACGGCTCAGCCTTGGACCGTGCGTCTCCGCCACGTCCCCCGGTCCCGGGCACGCCGGCCCCCCCGCCGGCCCAGCCCTGTGAGAAGCGTTTCCAAGCCAGAGCCCCGATGGGGGCCGCGGGGGGACGGGGCAGACGGCACCCCGGCTCACGGGGCCTGGGGCGGGGAACGCAGCCCACCTGCTCGCGGGCGGCGCTGAACATGGGCTCCTGGATGTCGGTGTACATGCGGCGCAGGGCGCTGTAGCCGCCCGGGATGCTCTCCAGGTTGCTGAGGGCGCGGTCCTGGTTCCGCACCATCTCCTGCATCATGGCCGGGTTCCGCGCCAGCTCCACGGTCTGCGGGGAAGGACACGCAGCGGTGGCCCCGGCGGCCAGGGCGGCAGCCGGCCCGAGGGGGGGGCCCACCGGGACCCAGCGTCGGCCCTCCGGTGACAGAGAATAGGGCGACAGGACCCCCTTCCTGGGCTGCCACTGAAGCTCCACCCCTGCCCCCTGGGGCCATCCGGGGGGCTCTGCCCAGCGAGGTGCAGTGATTCCGGAAGGAGTCAGGGCCGCAGCTCCCCTCCCTTGGGTTCAGGGTATCAGGGAGCACAAGGAAACAGCAAGAATGTTTCTGAGAAACCGGAGGAGGCAGAAGAGAAAATCAACATCCACCAAGCGCCTACTACGCGCAGGCACTGGACTAAGAATTTACAGAATTCAAGTCATCTCACGCCCACAGTGACTGCCCCAGGTAGGTACTTCTGTCCCTATTTTGCAGATGACAAAATGGGCTCAGAGACTCACTGCCTGGGGACACAGAGCCAGCCAGTGGTTGCAAGGCCAGGTTAGTCTGCCCCACCAAGACCATCCTGTGCTTCCTGGTAAGGGACATGCTGGAAAGGACAAGGGTTCAGGCTGGGACCCCCTCTAACCCCACCTGGGGTCTCCGGCCTGACTAAACCTGAGACCCGGGCCGGGCTTTCTCTTCGAAGGCAAGGGGTCACGCAGTTGGGGGTGGTTTGAGTCACTCCACAGGACGGCAGCGTGTGACAGAGAAAAGGCGCGTGGTGACTTCTGGGTTCCCTCCAACCTGGGACGCCTTCCCTGTCCCTCTCCCAAGTCCGCACTCCCCTCTTCTAAGACCCCCGCGTGTCTGAGGCAGGACTCCGTGGCCACCCAGGAAGTGTTTACTGAGGGACCGCTCTGTGCCGGACACTGCTCTGGACACGACAGGACGCTGCAAACCTTTGCCCTCATGGAACCTGTCTCCTGCGACTCCAGCGCTGGGGGCCACGGCTCTGGGGAGACAGCCGTTCCCTGTCCCCAGGCGGCCGGGGCCATGAGTCGGCGCTTCCCGAGGCCAATGCAGACCTGCCTCCCTTAGGTCTCCCTTCCCCACGGGGCCCTGCCCAGCCACAACGCCCTTGGCACCCTACTATCTGGAGTCCCTGACCTTTGCACTCGCTGTCCCTCAGGCCCCAGACGCTCTTCTCTTTTCCTTCCTCTGATTCACTTTTCCTCCTCTGGGTCTCAGCTCGGTGACACTTCCACTAGGAGGCCTCCTTGGAGCGCCAGGGTAGGGTCATGATCCGCCTGCCCCCCCCGCCCCCCGCTGCATGCTTCTAGGAAACCATGTGACTATCTCCATGACAGTACTGACCACCCTGTACCACGACTGCCTGCTTACTCGCCCGCCTTCCCTTTGAGACCGGCAGTCCCTGGAAAGCTGGGCCTGTACCTCTGTGTCTCTGTCCCCCCAGCGTGCAAAACACAGCGGCTGAACGAGGGCGTGACGGCGTCGAGGCAGGCCGGGGCAGGGCAGGCCGGGCGGGCACGGCCGGTGGCAGCGGTCCCTCACGCCCCCGCCCAGACGTCCCTCACACACCTGCCTCATGAGCTCGGGGTTGTTGAGCATGTGGCTGATCTCGGGGTTCCGCTCCATCAGCTGCTGCATCTGGGGGTTGGCCATGATCATGTGGCGCATCAGGTCGGGGTTGGACATCATGTCCTGCACCAGCGGGTTCTCCATGATCTGCGACAGCATCTCGGGGTTGGACATCAGCTGCCTCTGCATCTGCTGCTGCAGCTCCATGAAGTTGGCGGAGCCGAGGCCCAGGCTGCCCAGGCCCAGGATGCCCCCGAAGCCGGCTGCAGGGAGGGGCGCAGGCTCAGGCTGCCGCCGGGCCCCTCCCCCACCGGCCGGGGTCGCGCCCGCGGCCCCAGCCCCGACCCGCTGCTGGGAGACGCCAGCCTGCTAGGCCGAGCCCTCTTCGGTGGCAGAGGCTGGCGCCAGGGACCGTCCTGAGCAGGGGACAGCCGTGACGGCCTGTCAGATGAGTAAGTCAATCACCCCCAACTGCCTCCTGCCGGACCCACTTTGGCCCCTGACTCCGACATCCTCACCCACAGTCCCTCACGCCCCCAGCCCCATTTCTCCCCTCACTCTTGACAGCTGGCCACGCTCCGTCCTCTGGGAAGCCCCGCAGCCTGCTTTCCTCCCCTGCTTGGCTTAAGCGCCCATGTCCTGGGGTCCCCTCTCCCCATGAGACCGTGAGTGGGGCCATGTTTCTCCCTCCTCGTGGCTCTCCCCCAACCCCTAGCCCCACACAGGCCAGCGCCCCCCTCCCTAAAGGCTCACAGAGGATGGGTGTGGCAGCGCTGGGAGGGTTCTCCCCGGCCCCGGCGGGGGGGCCCCCCCCGCTGCTCCTCCGGCTTCCACCGCCAGCCTCCGAGGCGGCACTGCCGGAGGTGGAGGGCTGGGCAGGGGTGGCGGGAGAGGCGGGGGTGGTGGAGGGTGCTGAGGCGGGGTCCGGAGTGGAGGGGGGAGAAGCAGGGGCGGCCGCTGGATCTTGAGCCCTGAGGACAGAGAAAGAAAACCCCCGTTCATGTGACCACAGGAAGAAGAAGGACAACCGTCTCTTGCGTCCCCGTGTCCCCTCACACCCGGGCCGCGTGCTGAACAACCCCGAGGCTGGGGCGGGGTGATGCTGGGGGTGGTGGTAGGTCGGGCGGGGGTAGGGAGGAGCGGGCATCCCGGGAGCGGGAAGGCAGGACCCCTTCCCCTGCCAGTGAGGCCTGCCTGGCTACGTGCCCAGAGCCCCCTTCCTGGGCCCTGGCAGAGGCCCCCGGGCCCTGCTGAGTGACGGGTGAGGAAACAGCAGGTGGAGAAAAGCGGTCCAGCCGCAGGCGGGACCTGCTCCTCTCCGGAACTCACTTCTGAGGGGTCTTGATGACCAGGTGGACAGTGAGCCCATCTTTGATCCCGTGCTGGTTCAGCGTGTCTCCATCCTTGAGGATCTTGCCGGCGAAGATCAGGACCAGCTGATCCTGCTGGGCCTTAAACCTCCGAGAGATTTCCTCCTTGAACTGTGCGGACAAGCAGAGGTCACTGTGGCGCCGCCCGGGCCCCTCCCACCACGACCCTGGCTCCCTCAGCAGTCCCCACGCTTCTGCTCGGGCCTCTGGTTGTGGCACGTCCTCTCTGAAGTCACCACTCCACCCCCCAGCTGCAATAAGCAGCTCCTTTCTCCACCGAGGAAATGGACCCGTGAGACGCTCCAGGGTCTCCTGCCCGCCCGGGGAAGGCCCGCTGCCACCTGCCCCTCCCTCTTCAGCCCTCTGCCCAGTTCCCCGCCGGGGTACCGCCTGGCAGCACTCCGTCTCCTCTAGCCTGCTCTTCTCAGAACCCCCATTTCTCCATCTTCTCTACTCCCAGCCTGGGGTAACCAATGCAACACAAAGACCCCTGATATACATCACGGCACTCACTACTCATGAGTTAGGAGTGTAGTCCCAGGAGACACACGTTAATTGTTCTCTCCATTTTAAAGATGAGAAGCTGCGGATCAGAGCGGGTGGGTAACTTGCTCACCGCAGCTGCACTTGGGTCTCGATACCCAAGGCCCGCTCTCAACCAAACACACTGCCTCTCAGAGCTGATTTCAAAACCAGCTTTGCAAGGAAAAGGATCTAAATTCTGGAATATAGTCATTTTATAAAGGTGGGGGGCAGTGATGCCATGGTAGGCTGGCTTGGGGAGAGTTAGACTCGCAAATGAGTGCCCTCAAACCAAACCAAACAAGCTTGCTAAAAGCAAAGGCAGCCTCAGATGCCTCCGCTCCAACCAGATGGCCTATCTTAAGCCCCGCCTCTGTGAAATTCTGGGGCGGCCACAGGGGTGGCGAACACAGGCAATATTCCCTCATCCAGTAGGTTTTTATTGAGCACCTAGTGCACGCCGTAAATCCTGGAGGAGCCGAGAACCGGAAGTGACCACCTGGATTTGAAAGGGCAGGGTCTGGGCAGGAGAGCCTCCCGCCACCGCCCGGCAGCAGAGGGCGCGGGGGTCCCCCCAGGCGCTCCGCTAGCGCCCCCCGCCCGCTCTCCGGGCTCAGCACCTGGCCCGGCCCCCAGTCTGCCTCGGCGCCTCGAACCCCGACAGGGAACCCAGGCGCGCGCTCCCCTCAGACCCAGCGTCCTTCCCTGCGCAAGGTGTCCCTCCCCACCCTCCACCACGCCCCCAGTCCAGGCCACAGGGCAAACCCCGGCCTCCCTTCCCCAGCACGAGCCACGCTCCCCCACTGCCCTCGCTGGACGCCCCCTGCCCGCCTCTCCTGCCCTCCGGCTCCAAGGAGCGTCTGCGGGGCCCCCGCCCTCCGCTCCCAGGCCCTCGCTCACGCCCGGCCGGCCCGGGCCCCCACCCCACCCCCCCGGACCCCTCTTCCGCGCCCGCACGCCCGTACTACCTCTTTGACCGAGGCGCGATCGCAGATCACGATCTCCTCCTTGTCCTTGGGGGTCTTGACGGTGACCCGAATGGGGGGCCTCGTCTCGGCCCCGCTCGGCTCCGCCATGCCGCCGCCGCCGCCACCCGGCCGCCCGCCAGCCCGCTCCGGCTCCTCCTCCTCCTCCCCGCCCGCCCCGCCGGCCCGGCTCGGCTCGGCTCCGGCGCCTCCAACACTCCCCTCCCACCCCTCCCCTCCCCAAGGCTTCGCCGCCCCCTCCGGACCAGCCGCAGCCACAGCGCCCCGGGCGGACTGGGGGGGCCACTGCAGCGGGGTCCGCCCAGGGCCGAGCCCGGGGTCGCGCAGCCGGGTCTGGGCCCCTGCGGGGCTCGGGGCGGGGGCGGGGCGAGCGCCCAGCGGGAGCCCTCGGCCCATGCGAGCGGGCCCGAGCCGTGCCGAGGTCCACTCCGGCTCAAAGCTGCCCCTGCCCCCTCCGCGGGTCACTCCCGCTCCGGGACAAAGGACTCTCTGTGTCGCCGCCTTATCTCCGTTCCGGGCGATAGCTGGCCTTTCTCGGGAAGCCCAACTCCTTCCCAGGCTGGGGCTCCTTCCGACGGGAGGTTACGTTCTCCCCTTCCGGACGTCCACCCAAAATCTCACCTCTAAGATGGACTGCGCTGCCCCGAAGGTCGCGGCCTTAATGAACTCAACATATTAAGTGCGGTCCCAGAGACCTGGGTTTTGCCTGCGTGGCCGTCCCTGGCCTTGGTTTCCTCAATACCATCTAGCGCTTCATCTCACAGCATTGTGTATAATGCAGAACATTGCTTTGAAAAGTAACCAAAAGTGCGCCTAACAAATACAGGGGTTTTTCAAAAAATTACTGAATCGTAGATTGTCAAACAGACATGATGACTTTTCTCTCCCCGAAGGGGTTAAATGTCCTTCCACTACCGCCACTGTCCTTTTACTCCCGCTCTTTTCCCCCATAACCGCGTGGTCCCAGCGGAAAGGCGAACTATAGTTCCCAGAATGCCTCGCGAGGGCTCGGGGAACTACAGTGCCCAGTGCTTCCTGCGGCGGGGCGGGGTTGAGGCAGAACCGGAAAGCGGGCCCAGGAAACTACAACTCCCAGGGTGCTCCGGGGCAGTGCGGCTGCACTACCGGGAGCAGGCGGAGGCTCGCAGGAGGCAACCCCGAGGTCCGGGTTCAAAAGCCCAGGGTCAGGAGCCGCAGGCATGCTGCGTCCCAAGGCTTTGACCCAGGTGCTAAGCCAGGCCAACACTGGAGGCGTCCAAAGCACCCTGTGAGTGCGGACCGAGGACCCGCGCGGCGAGCACCGGAGCGGGGCCGCGCGCCGCCATCCGAGGGAGGGGTGGGGAAGGTCGACGGGAAGGGAGGAGGCGGCGGAGTGGGCAGCCGCCTTGGAGGGCCCCTCTCGAAAAGGGACCAGACGTGCCGGATGCCGTGGGCACTTTCCAGGACACACTCAGCCCGGATCCTTGCTATGTAGAAGCGCCAGTGATGGGAGCTGGGATGGGAACCCAGGCCTCTTACTCCCCATCCTGAGCAAGTCTCTCTCCCTCCCGTGCCTCTCCCGGTGCCTCGCCAGGCTGCTGAATAACGAGGGGTCTCTGCTGGCCTACTCCGGTTACGGAGATACAGACGCCCGGGTCACCGCGGCCATCGCCAGCAACATCTGGGCGGCCTACGACCGGAACGGGAACCAGGCTTTTAATGAAGACAATCTCAAATTCATCCTCATGGACTGCATGGTACGGAGAGGGGAGCTACTTCCTCTGTCCCCTCCAGGCGATCCCCAGGGGGCACCTGGACCCAGTCCTGGATGGTGGGAGGGGCAGGCTTTCTGGAAGATTGCTAAGAGTTGGCCTGCAGCAACATTTGTAATAGGCAGACCCCTACGTATCAGGTGGTGGTGAGGCAGGCGCCCCGGCCCTGGGGTCTGCTTGGGGTTCTGGCCTCAGCCAGTGGCTTAACACCTGTGGAACCTGGGGTAAGTTACTGAACCTCTCTGAGCTTCCTTACCTCGGCTCAGAGGTGGAGACGTTAATCCCCCTACACACACACTCACCCCCCC
>CM053517.1:41103229-41177945 GCA_028627145.1 Eidolon dupreanum
TCGCAGATGCGAACTGCACACTCCATGCAGAACAGGTTGTGGCCGCAGGGCACCAGGGCGGCAGTCACTTCGCTCTCGAAGCACACCATGCAATCCCGCCCGCCGCCGGGGCTCCGCAGGCCGCCCCCCCCAAGTTTGGAGAAGCCCTGGAGCGGCTCTCCCGGCGGGCGTCTCGGGAGTCCGGCCAGCTCGGAGGAGGTGGCGGGAGAGCGGTGCGCTCCCGGTGGCCCAGCGCGCGCCTTGGTGGCGGAGGAGGAGGAGAAGAGCACGGAGGTGGGCGTGGCGTTCTCCTGGCCCGCCCAGAGCGGGGGGCTGGTCTCCGCCACCCCGTAGTACACGTCCTGCTTGCCCACGCCGTAGCCCGGAAACAGGTACCCGCCGTAGCCAAAGTCCCCGCCCTGCTCGCCCAGGCGCGGGGCCTCGAAGCCGGAGTCCACCGCGCACTCGCCGATGCAGCCCAGGCTGTTCTGCCGGAAGGTGGACAGCGGCTTGCAGCCGGGCGGGTGCACCCGCCAGGCCTCCGAATAGCGGCTGTCCAGCGCGCTGTCGGGGCTGCCCGCCAGGAAGTCGTTCTCGTTGTTGTACTCGAGGATCTTGCCCGTGCGCACGGCGATGTGCGTCTCGATCTCCTCGCGCGCGCGCTCCACGTTGCCCGGGGCGCCCGTGATCTCGAAGACCGGGTCGCGGTCGCGGCTTGGCGTGATAATGTACGTGTTGGTCTGCTGCTGGATGCGCTTGATGGTCGCCCCCTTGGGGCCCACCACCAGCCCCACCACGCGGTAGGGCACCCGCACGCGAATGGTCACCTGGCCCGGCAGGGCAGGCGCCACGCCAAAGGCGGCGCCCGACTTGTTGCGCGACGCGCGAATCATGGAGAAGTGCTCCGCGGCGGAGATGATTTCCCGTCGCGCTGTGGCCACGTCCTCCCGCCGCCCGGTCACCATGAAGACTGGCTCCTCGCCCCGCACCGGGGTCTTGATGTAGGTGTTGGTCTTGGCCCTCAGAGCCTTAATCTTGCATCCTGGGATAGGTAGGGAAGCGGGGAGAAAAGAAACTCACCAGGCGAGAAGGTGTTGCGGGGGACCAACAAGCTCCTGATCCCTATTCAGATACCCCGCCAGCCAGAGCAGGAACCTCTCCGTGTGCCCTCTGAACCCCGCCCCTAAACGCCCAGGCATGAACAATCCACTCATCGTATCTCGGATCTACCGAACGTCTGTGTCACAGATTTCAAACCGCACCAACTTTCCCTCCAATGCCATTCAGGACCCTCCAAGTTCATTCAGTCCTTGAAACGCGGAAATAATCGCTGAACCTCCCGGATGAGCTGCCAACCTCAGAGGCACGCACCAGTTCCTCCCCAACCACGTGCCAGTCCCCTGATTTCTCCGACTCCTAGCTACTCACAAACTTCCAAATCACTCCACCCCCCGCATCTGTCACTGACCCCGCTCTTTCCACGGACGCCAATGCACTGAATAACCCGACAATCTACTCCTCACTCGACCTCCATTCATTGAAATTGTCCTCCAACCTACTCAGGGACCGCGAACTCCATCGGCGCCGTGACCCCCACGCCTTCCGCCCACTGAGGTTCACAGCAACTTTGCAGCAACGGTGGAGTGTGGGAGATCGGGAAGGGGCTAAGGATCAGTTTCAAGAGGAACAAGCGGAGTATGAAGATGAAAATAATGACGTGTGAGGGACAGCACCTGCCCATGGACGCTCCTGCCGCCCTGTCCCCCGGGGGCAGGGGAGCTGAGAGGGGCTGGGGGCCCAGCAGGGTGAGGGAGGAGGTATTCTGGACCCATATTCCCCTTTGAAGTAGGAGTGAGTTAAAGCTGGAGGTTGGGGGGAGGCAGGGAGAGAAAGAAGAAAGCCGAGACAGAGACAAAGAGACAAAGAAAGAGGGAGACGGGGAAAGAGTGAGGGAGGGGGCAGGCCGCCCCATCTCCAAAGCCTGCAGACCACCTCGAGGCTGGTCCTCTCCCACCTGCCTTGCCCCTGCCCCGGGCTTCACATGGAGACTCACACGCTTTCTTGAGGCACACATGCCACATGTGTGTGTGTGAGTTTGCACACACCGCCCCGAGAGCCACGATGCACCGTGTGCCTTTCTCCAAACAATACTCGCAGGGCACTTTCGTGCACCCCACGCTCACACGGATTCCCTTGGGGACCTTCCCCCCTCCCCCCTCCCCTACCGGCACTCAGACAGCACCTTCCCACTCGCCACGAAACTCCCACCCACCCCATTGGCCAAGGGACTCCTTCACGCCCCCGTGCACACACCCGGCCATCCCCTTCCTCACCCCCCACCGCACTCCGCATCCTTCCGAAACCAAGCCCGTGGTCCTAGATTTCTGCCTCTGCCCCAGCCCTCCAGCCACAGGCCCGAGGCGAGCTCCTGTTTTCCTCCTCCCTCCACTCCAGATGGCTTCTTCTCTAATCCTGACGGGTGGGCGCGTGGGCCGGTACGGTGGGTTGGGGGCAGCTCTCCTCACCTTTGAGACCGCAGAAAGGGGAATTTGCTCCTCCCTTTTTGTCCGCAGACCTCTTGGCAGGTGAGAAGTCCTACCTGTTGTCACGCTCACACCCTTGCCGCTTTACTGCCAGAAAATGCCCGTCTGCCTGAGAGGCCCGAAGCGGAGAGGAGCCACGGGGTCTTTCCTCCCACACCTTCTATTCCCGTGGTATCTCCCAGGTGCCTGGCTTCTGGCTCTAAGTTTGGGGCCTGCAAACTTAAGCGAGGGCTGGGTGCCCTTGGGGGTTGGGGTCGGCATGAGGACAGGCCAGGGCCGCGTTACCGGCAGTGGGCCTCGCCCTGGGTTTCACAAGCCCGAAGAAACATCTCTTGAAGGGCAGACCCACTGGGCTTCACCTTCCTAGAGGTCAAACAGAGGAGCACGACACTGCAGCAGAGGCGAGGTCAGACAAGCGGGGGGACTTCCAGACACCTACGGACTGAGGGGGAGCTTGTCTTCTCCGAGCGGGGGAACCCCCCTACTTCTACGAGACAGGCCCATCTGATGCGGAGGCAGGATGGGAAGGAACGAGTCCATGAAATTCCGGGGCCTCCGAAGACCAACCCCCACACACGGGGAAAAGGCACCAGTGTCCCCACCCAACCCTAGGGCTCAGGGTCCCTAGTTCCTGGCGACCAGAGGAAATCTAACTTTTTAAATCAGACATCTCAAGAGATGGAGTGCCCCGGGGGAACGGGGGCTGAGCAGGCCAGCGGCGCCTTCCCCTCCTCCATTCTGATGTTCCTGCAAAATCCCCCCAACCGCCAGCACTCCGGGGGGGATGAGGTGGGAGAAGGGGTAGGGCCCCCGGGCTCCCCTCTCCCTTGCCGGGCTGGCCTCCTCCCTCACTCCCGGCCGGAACGCAGCTCCTATTGTTCCCCACGGTGGGACAGCTCCTCCCCCGCTCCTCCCCCACCCCACCTCCCCAGCCCAGCCCCCTGGCAATTTCCAAATCCCGCCCCCACTCCCCTTTGGGAAACTGGGAGAGGGAAGGGTCCCCACAATCCCGTCTGCTCAGTCTGGACCCTCACCAACACTCCCACCCCCATTCGCCCAGGGATGCTGGACAGAGGGTGTGGTATCAGACAGACTACGCTGGATTATTTCTACACCCCTCCCCAAACGCGCCCAGACACACACACGCCTTGCACCAAATCTCCAGGTCAAGGCCTGTCCCCCCCCCAGCATGCCCTTCCCACCCTGCCCTCCTCTCTGACTACCAGAGAACCCTCTCCAGGCCTCTGGCCCCTGGCCGTGGCCAGCCCAGAACAAAAGCCTGAGAAGGAGGAGGAGAGGTCCCCACAGGACGTGGCACTTCGTTGGGGGCACCCCTCTCAAAACCCCACAGACCATGCAACTTTGGTGTGTGGGTGACCGCAGGATTCCCTCCTCCCCGGGGCGCCCTCCCCACCTCTCCCCCAGGCTGGGACCCTCCCATGAGCCACACCCCCTTCCATTCCGACACTCAGCCCAACAAAGAGACAGATACTCAGTCTGGCTCCCTGGCCAGGTCTCCCCCAAAGTCTGCAACTCCAGGCGGCTGGGGGTCCCAGGGGTACCCGCTCCCCGACCCACTAGCAGATGCCACCAGAAGTAGGGGCTTTCGAGAAACTCTTTGCCCATTCCGCCAGTTTTCCTGGCTTCCAGCGGACACCCCCTCAGGACAGCCTCCCTGGATTGGGAGACGGTCCCCTCCCTTTTCCCTCTCTCTGAGAGGACATTTCTTTGTCTAAGGGCAGGGCCCTGGGGGAGGAAAGATCTGGAGAACAGTCCCGACCGGGGTAGCAGGGAACTTTGTGGCACTTGGAAATCAGGGTAGGGGGCGGGTCCCCCTTTGTGGGGAAGGGACACAGCCAGAGGCGGACAAGGAGAGAGGAAATGAACTTTCCGCGCCAGAGATGGGGTGCCCCCAATCCAGTCCCCATTCGCGATCTGGGCGCACGCTTACCTTGCCTGCCCACGATCTCGGCCACGTGCTCGGAGGTGGGCACGGGCACACACTCGGTGGTGTTGCTGCTGCCCTTCAGACGCAGCTCGGCCTCTTTGTAGAGAGCGCAGAGCTTGGCGTCGCTGGCCCCTTTGGGGGCGGTGGGGGGCTGGGGCGTCTGCGCCGCGGGGGCCGCCGTCGGGGCGGCCGGGGGCGCCGCGGGCGGCGGCGGCGGGGCCGGCTGCGGGGGGGCGGCCGGCTGCGCAGGGGCGCCGCCCCCCCCACCTCCCCCGTCCTCGCCCGCCGTGGGGGCGGGGGGCTCCCCCAAACCCAGGAGGCAGAGTTGATCGAGAGCCAGCTGAAGGGCGCGCTCGTCTTCCAGCAGCCCTCGGTCCTTTGCGCTTCCCCCGAAACACCCTAGTTCTCCAAAGCCCCCATTTCTTTCCATTATTCCAGATACCACTAGACTAGGCATGGCGAAACAAAAGCTGGGGGAGAGAGAGAGAGGGAGAGAGAGAGAGGTGGTGGAAGGGAAAAGAGGAGAGAGAAGGGGAGGGGAGAGGAGAGGAGGGGGTGTGTGGGGAGGGGGGAACAAAGAACTGGGGAGGGGGGAAGAAAGCGAGATAGAAAGATAGACCCTCCCCCTAAGCCCCCCTCCCCAAACACCCTGTAACCCGACTCCCCTCGCCCCAGCCCCCGGGGTGGGGGTGGGGGGAAAGAGAAGCAAAACCAAGAAAGCAGATCTCCTCTCCTCTCCGGGGGTGACGGGGGGCGGGGGGCTGCGGGATCTCTGCCCCCACCCCTCCCGCCTCGGACCCCGGAGTCTCTAGACCCCGCCGTCCAGACGCACCCCTTAGGCTCCCGCACCGAGCCCCAGTCCAGGAGCGGCGCTCAGTGGCCCCCAATAGAGCCCAGCCCCTTCCAGCGCTCAAACTCTTTTGTTTTAAATGAACTGGATGGAGCAGCATGGAACTGACGGGAGGGGGGCGCGCCGGGGGCGCCCGGGGCATGCCGGGAGTTGTAGTTTCCCGCGCGCCCGGGCGCGGGGACGAATTCCTTGACCCGAGGAGCGTGGGGATGCGCCTTCGGTCTTCACCCGCGGCTCGGAGGCGAAGCTGGGGGTGGAGTGAAAGTCGAGGCCCCTAATTTTTCCTGGGGGCGGGTGCGGGGAGAGGACTCGGCGCACAGAAGCGGAACGGTTGAGCAAAGGCGGAGGCAGCGCGCCCCCCTCCCCAGACGGGCGCCCTCGCCTTCCCGGCCGGTCTCGGGTCCCCCTTTCTTATGGTAATGAGGGGGGACGCGAGGGCGGGAGCGGCCCCGGCTGGGTGGCCGCGGCGCCCCCGCGCCCCTCCGCCCCTCCCCGCCGCGCTCGCTCCCCGCCGCCCCTCCCGCCCTCCCAGAGGCGCCCCGGCTCCCGGCCGCGGGGAGCGGCCCCGCGCTCCGCAGACAAAGCCCGCCGCGATGCGGGGACGGCCCGGCTCTGCGCGCCGCGGGGGCCGGGATGGGGCGCCGCGCCGCGCGGGGGGACCCCCAAGCAAAAGACGGGGTCCCCCTTCCTCCCCACCCGCCCCCCGGACTCGGAGATCTCAGAGGCGCCAGCTGGGAGGTGAGTGGGTTCACGGCCTTCTGGTCAGTGGAGGGGAGTCGGAAGGACTGTGGGGTGATGGGGTGGGGACGGTGACGGGGTGGAGGGAGAGGAGAGAAGTGGGGGGCAGAGAAGGGAGGCAGCGGAAGGGTTAAAGGCACGGTGCGACTGAACAGTTTCGGGTGAGAGTCACGAGCTGTGGGGGCCCCCGAAGGAGGGAGGAGAGACGCGATCTCCCGGACTTCCTTGGGCCTGGGCCGCGCGCACACAGCTGGGGGATCCGTTCGTCGCCGCCCCCATCATCCCACGCGCCCACCTCGCCCCCGTTGGAAACCCGTGAATCCAGTTCCTCTGGCCCTGGAAATTTGGTGAAAGTCAAAATAAGGTTTTAAGGCATGAATCGGACACCTGGGTACTCCTATAAGGCGTCTGGGGAAGATGAAGTGCAATGCGATCTTTTCTTCTCCCCTCACCCCTACCTTCAGCATTCCTTTTGTCACCCTCGTTATGCCGGGTCTTTCCCAAGGGGGGCGGGGTGGGGAGGGTAGCACCGCAGCATGAGGGCTGGAGGTCGGACTCTAAGAAGAACTTCCCAAAAGAGCTTTGGCCGAGCGGATGCCATGAGCCACAGTGGTCAGGTGTCCTTTTCTGGAGCACCTTGGAAACCAAAAATCTGATCAAACTTGTGGGGCAAAGTCCTGCTTGGAGGCAGGGAACAGATAAGATGACCTCTGAGACCTGGTGTGGTCTGCGAAGCCGGGTTCCCTAAACCGCTGGGAAAGACCAGATGTGCACACACACCCGGATGGGAGCGGGGAGCCACGGGGCAGGGGGGGCTCGGGGAAGGGGGGCCTCAGGAGGGGCTGGGGGTTGGCACGCTGTGGAGCTGGAGCTCTAGCAAATTTGCTAGGCTGAGGATTCAGGGGTGAGCAGCCGTGACTGAGGCGAGGGGTGCCCAGGGACTTAGCAGGAGTAGGACTGGGTTCTGCCGCCCCAAGCAAGGCTGGGAGGGGGAGAGAGGAGAGACAAGGCCCCGTGGGAGTGGGCTGTCACCTCACTCTTGTCCCTCTCCTGTCCAGGACCCTGGATTGGGGGAGCTGTGGTACTGGGTCCCCCGGGGCTCTTCTTGGGGGAAGATTCCTACTCTGTGGACCAGGTGACTGTTTTTCACATTAATAAACAGCAAACAGTTGCATAGGACTTATTGTGTGCCAAGCATTTTTGTCGCCAGCTGGTCTGAGCCTTCCTGTCCCCACCCAAATGAGAGTTCCCCCTAGACACCCACCCCTGAATTTGCCCTGCTTCCACTTTCCTCCCCACTAAGCTAATTAAAGTAGGAGGTTAATGACCAAAGAAGCCGTGGGGATTTGGCCAGGGAGGAAAACAAAGGACAGAAACAAGTGTGTAAGAGTCGGGAGGGGGACAGCTGCCGGATGGGAAGGGGTAGACAAAGGGGCAGGGTGGGGGAGGCGGCCATCCCTGCTGGACCCACCTCGTCGGTCCAACAAGGACAAATCAGCCCCCTGGGTGCCTTAATGCTCGGGGTGTCCACGTCAGGGTCCCGCAGGGCGGGCCCCTCTGAGACTCTGGACAGACAGATACCCACGGTGGGAGAGGCGACGGTGAACCCGGCCCCTGGTGGGCAGGACGCGTGCAGACGTGCTCGGTCTGTGGCACAGGTGTACACGGGAGCGGTGTCTGCAGACGCGCAGGGGCTCGTCCGCCCACAGCAGGGACCTCCAGAGTGTGCAGGCAGCAGACGGGCCCCAGGGTGGCCCCTCGAGGAGCTAGGCTCTGGGGCGGGGTTTTGAGGGGTCCCTCCCTTGCTCCTAGAGGCTGGTGGCCTCCTTTGTTCAGGGGACTCCCCTCCTCCAGTGACACTCCTGTCAGACAAGCTAGGTTCCTCTGCTTGCCCTCCTGCCCCGCCCGCCCAGCCTAAACTGTGACGACAAGGGCCCGAGGCCTTATTTCAGCAGTTTTGCTTGGAAATAGCTGGCCCTGCCCACCCCACCCCTTCCTCTCTGCCCTGTGACCAGAAAGGTGTGTAGGTGGCCGTCTCTCCCCTTCAGGGCCTTGGCGTGCAGGAATGCATCTCGTTCCAGGCCCCGGTGCCCAGCCTGCACGGGGCCCTGCCCGGAGCAGAAGCCCAGTAAGGGCAGGTTGACTGTAACTGCATGCTGGAAGCTTCGAGGGGGAAGAGGAAGGGGCGGGCCTCTGGAGCCAGACTCGGGCCTGAGTGTTCTGCCCCTCGGGCAGTAATTTGCTGTGAGTCCTCAATTTCTTCCTCTCTAAAATGGCAATAGTAAGCCAAGTCCCTGGCCCCGGGCCTCCTGGGTGTTCAGTCAGCGTTGGTTTCCTGGCCTTGCTGCTTCTCCCATTTGGCAGCTGACTTTGGCTAGACTGATCTCCATTAATTAATTTTAATTCATTCATTCAGCAAACTACTTCCTGTTGAGCTTGTAGGATGTGCCAGGCACTGCACTGGTGGAGCTCCTGACCCACCACGAGTCCCTCGAAGTTGGTTCTTGATCTAGCCTTGCAGGAGGAAGATCATCCCAAACAAATGGCAGGTCGTTCCGAAAATAATTCCCGTTGAGCCCTGAAATACGGACGAACTCCGTCTGTGACACGCACGCACGGGCTCCCGGCCTCAGCGAGCAGCGAAGGGCCCTGTGGGCTTGTGCAAGCGTGTCTGTGTGCGTGTGTGCCCAGGCCTGGCCGCAGGGCAGGAAAGCCGACCCAGTCCAGGGTGGGTGGCCCAGGGTTCGTGTGGAGGCGGGGACAGGAGTGGGGTGAGCGATGCAGACTGCGCCCGTCCGTATGGAGCCGTGTGCCTTCTCTGAGCCGACCTGGGCGCCCGATATGGGTTCTCCACACTAGGTACCAGAGGAAGGGGGCACGCACCTAACACCTGCCCCTCCCTGCCCTGTTCTCAGAGCCCCCGGGAGGGAGGGAGACACCGGAGGCTGCCTGCAAGGCGGCCCTACCGCGCCGGCTGGCGGGCCCTCATGGAGGTTTTCGCACCCGCGTCCCTACTCCTCTCGGGATGCTCGTCCGAGCCTCTTCTCCTCTGCCTTTTGGGGCTTCCAGTTCCTTTTAAACGCCCGCCGCCGTGGGAGAGTCCACTTGGCTGTGTAAGCGCCGCCCTCCCCGCTGAGTGCAGCCAGCGGTGTCGCTGGCACACTCAGCTCATTCGTTCCACGAGAATGTGTTGGGGGAAGTTCTGCGGGGCGCACGGAACAAATACTGAGCTCGATCTCCGCCCTCAGCCTGGCCGGTCCACGTGGCCCAAGGCGTAAATGTGAGGGCCGAAAGGCACTGGGGACTTGGAGGGCTTCACAGCTTGGGGGAGGGCGGAGGTCACTGCGGGTCGCTCTGCTGCTGGGGACCCGGCCTCCCAGGGCTTCGAAGCCCAGCCCGAGGTGTGGACCCGGAGAGGCAGTGCCTCCGCTGCTCCCCTGGGACCTCTCCCGCACTCCCCCGCCAGGCCTCCCACACTCTCTGATTTCCCTGGGGAGAGCAGCTCAGAGGGGACGGGGCAGAGCTGGGGTCTCCCAGGACAGCTGGCTGACGGCCTCCCTGGGACTCGGGGCTGGACCCAGGCGTCCGGGAGGCAGGTGGTACCGGCGCTGTGACAGTTGGTCCCCTGATTCCTCACCCAGTGGCGCCAGCTCTGGTTTCGGGCCGGGGCGAAGGCGGGGGAAAGGCTCCTGGTGCCAGCCGGGGCTGGGCGCTCTCTTGGGGCGGGCGGGGGCGGGGTGGGAGGCAGTAAACTCGCCCGTGGTGGGTTGTCAGGGATGCCTCCGGCAGCCTCCGTGCTGGGCACTGCACTGGATACTAACGGGCAGACTGACACATGGGAGCACCCAGCACGGGCGAGTTAACAGATAGAAAAGGCATCCTCACCGTACAGGGGTCTCGGGTGGAATCAGAGTTGAATGAATGAATGCATGAATGAATGAATAGGTTTGTCAATTATTAATGGCCTCATTTCACAGAAGAGGAGACTGAGGCCCAGAGAACCCAGGTCCTGTGACTCTTTCATGCCTCCTGTCCCATCATGCTGCTTTTTTCAGGAAAGGAAAGAGGGTGTCGGAGGGCTGGGAAGGGACTTCCATTTCCTGAGTGCCCACGGACCGCCTTTACGGCCTCGCTCGCGTTTAATCCTCTTCTCGACTCCGAGGCTGGGATTGCTGTTTCTGCTTGACCTCAGGGACCTAAGGCTCAGAACGGCTGAGCAACTGGTTCGGGTCACACAGTTGCTGAGTGGACACTCCAGTGCTCCGTCCGACTCCAGAGCCTGGGACTCCGGAGGTAAATGACGACACCTGTGAGTGTCTGGGGCCGCTTGCAGAGGCCCTGGGGTGAGGCAGGCCTGGCGTCGCTGAAGGACGAGAGTTCACGTGGAGGGGAGGGGCCGGAGGGGTGACTGGAGGTTGGTGCTTGCGGTGCCCAGGGAGGCTAGCCGCTTGCGTGGTGGCCAGCTTGCCTGGGTCCTGAGAGCAGGGGACAGCTGGGGGAAGAGCGCCTTTGGGCCTTGGCCACGAGGTGGCGATGCAGGCCAGCGGCTGGGGCGGCTCCCGCCTGGGCTCCGACACCCCTAGGGCCCAGATGTTTCTTTCCTGGCCGGCTAGGGCTCCATGCCTCCTTGGGTGTCATCTCAAGCTTCCACTTTGTCCTTTTCTGGCGGGGTGTCCAACACGCGGGAGACAACGAGGCCACCATTCTGTTGCTGACTTGGGACGAAAACCCAGGTGGCTGAGACCTGGACATTCCCGTAGTCTGACCTGGTTATCCTGAGCCCCCCTTCCCCGGCTGCTCGTGACTGGCTTTGTGTCCAGCCGCCCTGCTGAGTCCCTGGGAGACACTGTTCAGGGGACAAGCTAAGGGAACAAGCATGGAGTCCCACTGGCCTGGGTCTGAAGGGGAATAATAATAATACCTAGCTAAGAAGCAATTAACACTTTTCATCCAGTGTTCTGGACCCTCGCGGTGGCAGGCACTGTTCTTGGCCCTGGTGGTACCATCGGACCAGACCGTCTTCACTCCCGGAGCCGGCTGTGGGGGAGGGAGGTGGACAGCGGATCATGTAATTTCTGCTGGCGGTAGCCACTCCGAAGAACGGGGGTAGAAAGGTGTGAGGTGGCGAGTTTAGGGTGGATGGTCACGATGTGAGAATTCGAGCGGATGCAGATGGAGCTCAGTGCCGGGCACTGTGTTGGGTGCTGATGATGTCCCGTGCCCTTGGCTTCTCCCTGTCCGTTGCCATGCTCCCCCTCCTGCGTCCCACCTTCTCCACGCCTTCGCCCCCGGGGAAAGCGGGGGCCGGCCGGGAACCGGGAGCCTAGACCTGGCGCTGCCGCAACAGCCCGCTCCGCCCCCAGCTTCCCCCGCTTCCGGTAAGGGAGCACCATCCACAGCTGGAGCCGCCCGCGATTCCTGCCTCCCCTAACGTCCTCCCCTCCAGGCCGTCAGCCAGTCCTCCCAACCACGTCAGACCGTTTCCCAGATCCATCAACTTCTCACCTCCACTGCTGCCGCCGATCCCAGCCAGCCTCGGCTCCTGCCTGCGGTGGCCTCTAACTGGTCCCCCTCCTCCGCTTGTCTCCCTTGCCCCCTCCGATCCACTTTCCACCCGGGCCCGAGAGATCGTGGAACCAAAAATCCGATCGTGAAACTCTCTTGCCATTGCCGTTAGATTCAAGACCAAACTCTCGTGTGGTTTGGACAACCTTCCTGTCGCGGCCGCTGCTCACCCCGCCAGGTGGCCCCGCCGCCTCCCGGCCACGGCGGCCACGCGGGCGACTTTGAGGGCTTCGAGCACACGTGGCAGTGAAGGGCACCAGGGCCTGAAGCTGGGTGCAGGAGAGAGTTGGGGGTGCTGGGGAGGTCATGAGCGTGAGGGTGGCCTGGCCTCCGGGCGCCAGGCTCCTGCGAGAGGGCCTGGGACAAGGATGCTGGAACTAGCAGGTGTCTTCCAGGCCCTCTGCACCCCCTTCACCCCCCAGCCCCGCAGTGGTGAGCAGGAGGTGCTTGCACCCGCTGGTGAGAGCCCGTCGTTCCACTCGAAATCAGCCATGGTGGGAGAATTTACACCGTGGGAATAGGCCATGGCCACAAACCAGGGCCTCGCCGAGTTATCACACACGGTCTCCTGCCCCACTCTGCAGAACAGGAGACTGAGGCCCAACGATGCGACTCGTTCAGTATCGTACGGCGATTTTCTTCCTTTTATTCATTCAGTTAATCACTCACTAAGAAAATGTTACCGCGTGCCCCCCTGTGCTGGGCTTGGAGGGGCGCGTCCCCTGTCCCGGGCCTTCCCGGCTGGGGAGCCCGTGGAGCACGTGCACTGGCTTCGTCAGCACCGGGGGCGCGTGCTTGCGAGGGGTCAGTACGGGCCGCCACAGCAGACTCGACTTGGAGCGCCGCAGGCCGCCGGCACGGTCAGGACGGCCTCTCGGGCCATGACCCCTAAGCCCAGCTCTGAAGGCTGAGGAGGGGTCGCCGAGACGAGTGGGAAGAGTGGCGGGGGGCTGGCAGGAGCCCTTGACCGCGTACCTGTCGGGCGTGCCACGAGCCGGCCCCTTCACCAGCGGTGGCTCGGGGTGGGGCTTCATGCTCAGCGGCCCCCCTGAGCCGCCCGTCAGGCCTGCCAGCGACTTCCCGCCACCCCTGGGTCCCTGCTGCGTGGGACAGGAGAGACTCCGTGCCAGGCCGCGGGTGCCCGTTTCCTGCAGGGCCTTGGCGCCCCACAGGTGGGTGACTGCACGTCGCTCCCAGGCAGCCGTCCCCGGCTTTGCAGCCGCGCTCCGCCCAGCCCCGACGTCAGCCCCACTCGCTGTGTTTCTGGGTCCCCTTCCCACACCGACTAGGGCTCCGACCCGGCAGGGGCTGTGTCCAGTGCCAGTTTTCATCTGCTTGGCCTCTGACCTCTGACCCGGATGGTCCCACCAACTTGCCCAGACTCTGTCGGCTGGCTCCCTGAAGTTTCTCCTTCCTCGCTGGGTGCTCCTTGTCCGTCTCCTTTGCCCTCCTCTGTCCACAGGGCCGGTGGTCCCCCACCTGGAACGCCCCTTCCTCCATGGGAGTGTGGGCGGCCCCCAAACCGGGGCTGCAGGTGTGCGGGCGGCACTGCCTCCAACTACCTGTGCAGACCACCCACTGTCTCTGAACCCACTTCTCCACCTGTAAGATGACGATAATAGTAGCAATTACCTCGCGAGACTTTTGTGTGGTTTGTGGGAAAGGCACGTAAAGTGGTGACGTAGCATCCCGGACACAGCAGGCGCCTAATAGCTGCTGGTGGTCACTACTGAGGGCTCAGCCGCTCAGGCCCCGGGCAGAGCCGCTCCAGAACCGCAGCCCGGCTCGGCGCCTGGACCCCTGCCGGCGCCCCTGAGCTGCCCCTTTGGAGGCACTCACTGTGATTTAATTGCTGGCCCCACGAGGACGGAACCTTTTGGAGCACATGGACGGCAAATATCTGAGTGAAAGGATGAATGAATGGTGTGGGTGGCTGTCCCCTGAGAGGACAGAGCCGGGGCCTTCCAAAGGGCAGGACGGGACTGGACTGGCCGCAGCCGCGCTGAGAGCTGGGGCTGGTCCCATCGGCCAGCAGGTGGCGCCAGCGCCCGCCGGTCCCCGCCCGTGGCCACCTCCCTTGCCCTTGCTGGTCTCTCGCCCGGCGCTGAGGAGTCTGAACCCGCCCAGAGCTGGGGTCCTGAGGCCGCAGGCCCCGGGCTGCCGCGGCCTCACGCTCCTGGACGTTTCCCTGGGGTGCCCCGCGCAACTCGCCGGGGGAACGGGGGGTGGGGGTGGCGCTGGGGAGAGAAACCCGGCGGGGACGCGGCAGGGACCCTGGAGCGGGGACAAGGCTGGCTGGCTGCCGTAGGGATGTGAAAGGAGAGGCGGCCCCGGGAGTGAGTCAGAAGCTGACATCTAGGAACCAGTTTCGGCTTAGGGGACAGTGCGGTGAGATCAATCAGTGCGAGAGGAAGAAGAGGCCCCGTTTCTATGACAATGGCAGTGTTTGCGGCAAGCCGGGGACTCCTGGGTCCCCAGGGCCTGTGAGCAGTGATTCACCACAGGAAAGGGGCGGCCACGGGGGGAGCGGGTGCCGGGGACCGCGTGTGGGGGGCCGCGCTGCCCCCCCGCACTGCCGCTGCCCGGGGCCGGGTTCTCCGCCCTCACTGCCGAGCGCACCGGCTGTGCACCGGCCCTGGGAAGTTTCTGTCACCCCATTTTACCGGCGAAGAAACCGTCACCCGGGCCCAGGGCGACAGGGAGGACGTGTGTGGCAGAGCCGGGGGTAGAGCCCAGGCTGAGCACGGTGCCTGCCTGCCCCTCACGCTCCTCCAGTCCGGTCCCTCCATCCTCCCCTGTCACTTTCCCGGCGCTCTGGTCCTGGGGGGCAGGAAAGTATGTATGCGTGGGGGGTCAGATCGGCCGGACTCCCCCCGCCCCTGCTAGAGCTTGGGAGTTCCCGGCCTCCCCCAGCTGCCGTCAGGGCTGTTTCATTCTTGTTGAGCCGTGGGGCCCCCACAATTTCAGTATGAAAGGGGCCCCCCCCCAGGCATGCAGGTGGAAAGCCCAGCGCTTCACCATCCCCCCCTCTGCAGCAGAGGGCGGAGGCTGGAAGGGCCGTAGGAGCCTTCCTGTCCAGTCCACGGGTTGTGGGTGAGGAAACTGAGGCCTACAGAAGGCAGACAATTTCTCGAAGGCTGTGGGGTGGATCGCTGGGAGAGAGCTGCATCCTGTTTCTGGTCTCCTGGATTTGGTGCGGGGTCCTCAGGAACAGAGGGGGACAGCAGATTGGGATACCCGAGCAGAGTGGAGCAGTGGAAGGTGAGGTGTTCACGCCCCACTCACCTGCTGCGTCAGGGCCAGTGGAGGTGACAGCGACGGGCTCGCCACACGTACAGCAGGGGTGCGAGAGCGGGGTTCAGAGTGGACTGTGTGATTTCAGGCAAATTACGTACCCTCTCTGAGCCCCAGTGATAATGAGGGGTACCCCACCTCCAGGGTTGTGGGGAAGAGGTACTTGTGAATTGCAGGGTGACAGGAATGTCCTCGTCTAACGGGACTTGGAGACGGAGCTGCCCTGCATTGCGGAGGTGGGGTTCAAACCCATGCCTGACCCTTCATCCTTGGGAGAACAAGGAAGGAATGGATTTCTGACTCAATACAAGCAGCAGTTCTCTTCCCTGGGGGCAGGGAAGGGGGGGAACGGGGTGCCCAGTGGCCAAGGGAGCCGAGTACTAATTAGCAGTCACCCCCTAATTGGACTTAATTTCCTCTTTGTAATCAGCAATTAGGAGGCTGCATCAATTAGCACGGGGAGGGCGACAGCTCAGCTGGGGCTGGTCAGGGCTGGTCTCCAGGCAGGTGAAGGGGGGCCCCGGCAGACAAGCTGCCCCACTGCCCAGCCCCTCAGCACTCGGCCCCTCGGGAGCCTCCGGGCCTCCCACCTGGACTGTGGCTGGCGTGACCCCCACTCTCGCCAGCTTCCCGG
Source organism: Eidolon dupreanum (assembly GCA_028627145.1). Classification (NCBI taxonomy): domain Eukaryota; kingdom Metazoa; phylum Chordata; class Mammalia; order Chiroptera; family Pteropodidae; genus Eidolon; species Eidolon dupreanum. The sequence goes on from CM053517.1 coordinate 41,118,781, forward strand.
CCTTCCTGCCCAGACATGTGGGATCCGGGCCTGGTTCACCCACGGGCTCCTTTGCAACTTTGGCATTGGCAGATAGCTGTGGGGTCGAGGGTGGGAGCATGGGCTTCGAAGCCAGATCTCTGGGGTTCGAACCCCAGCTCCACCACTTATTGGTCATGCGACCCTGGACCCTCTGTGCTTTGTTTTCTCACCGTAAAACGGAGCTGATAACAACAGTCCCTTCCGTGCAGGGTCGCAGGCCCGTTACTACCTGTGTGGCCGGAAGCAGGTCCCTCCCACTCACCTGGACTGTGTTCTCTATAAAACGAGGATAATGGCCTTGCTATGCTCACCTCCCGGGGCTGCCCTGGGATGTTGCACTCGGGAGGGGCCCTGCTGTAAAGGTGGGCAGTGACGTGGTCCCCTCCCTCCATAAACATTTATTACGGGCCCAGCATTGTGTATCTCTCTCACGCACAGTGACCAAGTCACAAGCTCCCGGAGAGGTCTGTCCCTACCCATCAGACGAGTCGAGTTCTCGCCAACCTTTTTTTAGCTCCTGCTGGGTATCGAATGAGCCAATGAATGGAAAGAAGCGAGAACAAGCCATGACACATAGTGAGTGCTCTATAAACAGCATGTCCTCCTGCCGCGGTGCTGTGTTGACTGTGCCCCAGGCTGGCTGTGGACAGAGGCACGGGGCTGGGGGAAGGGGTGCGGTGGGGCCGAGGGAGGAGGGGGCTCGGCTCAGGTGAGGAAGAGCGGGTGTGTGGACGGAGAGGCTGAGCAGTCTGACACGTGGTGGAGGGAAGGTGACAAGGTCGGCTTCCGCAGGAACAGGGCCCCTTCCGTGCCCCAGGCCCCGCGCTGGGGGCCGGGACCACGCAGCGGGGGTCCCACCCAGCCTCTGCCCTCAAGGGGCTTCCCCACTGGGGGGCACAGAGGCGCACGGTCAGCGTCACTCGCGTTTGACGAGAGGAGTTGGGGACATAGTGGCGACACCTAGTCCGGTTTCGGTGGCACCCGTGGCTGCACCTGGAGGACGAGCAGGAGTTGGTCAGAGGGCAGAGCTGTGCCACGTTCGGGCGGCTCAGATGTCAGGGAAGAGGTCGTGCCCTCTGGGACCCACAGGGCAAGCAACGAGGCTGGAGACGGGAAAGCCGAGCCGGGTCGCGGAGGGCTTCACACGCCGCCCGCGGGGTCGACCGGACACACTGGGCGCTCTGTGGGTTTCCAGTCCTGTGCACACGTGCCGGGGGAAGATGGGGAAGATGGCTGTGGTTCAGGGAGGAGAACGGGCTGGAGCTGGGGCGAGGGAGGCGGCCGGGAGTCTGGCTGGGAGTCCCGCCGTCACCCAGGCCAGGGTGGCGGTGACCCATACGGGCAGCCGGAGGCAGGATCCACAGGACTTGGGGACCCACTGGCCAAGGGAGATGGAGAGGGAGGCTGAGGAAGGAGGGGCAGATGGGGCTGGGTGTTAGGGGGAGACAGAGAAGTCCAACTGGGACCTCCGAGGCGGGGTGGCCAGTGAGGAAGCTTGGGAACCGCCCCTGGCCTGGGAGTGCTTGGGGTCCTCTTCCGGGAACTGTCTGGGGTGGAAGGGCCACTCGCCCTTGGCCCAGGACCAGGCTGCCCCTCTGGGGGACAAGCCGGGAATTCCTGGCTCAGAGACACCCTACCAGGGGCCAAGGGCGGGCCCCTCCCCAGGCCAAAGGGAGGGATGCGCCCTGCCGGCTCCAGGACACAAGTTGGGGAGGGCAGCAGTGGAGATGGGTGAGTTCAGGGAACCCCACACCCACCTGCCAGCCTCTGGCCTCAGCTGTGGCCCTAGGGAGGGCTCCAAAGAGGAGGGCAGGGGCCAGCCCTCTGGGCCCGGGGCACACGGGGCGACGGTGCAGCGGCCATACTGCCTGTTCGGGGTGCTGGTGCAACTGAGTTCATCCCCACCCTTGACCTGAGTGGCTGAGCGTTTGAGAGTTGAATCCCACCCTAAGGCGACCACAGAGAACAGTCCCGCCGCCTGGTCCTCGGCCTGGTCCTCGCCCGGTCCTCTGGGGCGGGCACACTCCCCATCCCCAGGCCTCCCGTGGCGCCTCTCTTTGTCCTCCCTCATTAAGCTTGGTTTCTGTGAGAATGTGATTTGAATTAACTCGTGGGAGAAAAATCACAGAGTCCAGGAAAGGGGGGCCATGGGGAGGGGGCAGTGAGTCATGTTTCCATGATGGGAGTTTGGAAAACAACACTCTGGCTGCCAGCTTGCCCCCGGCTCTGTTTCCGGAGCCTCTGCTGTACCTGTTGCACCCGGGCCCACCCCTGGGGTCTCCCTCGTTTCCTGGGACTAGCTCATGCTGTCGCAGGGGCCCCTCCTGGGCCGAATCTTCACAGTGACAGCCCTCCACCTCCCCGCAATTCAGAGTGGACCCACAGGGCCTGCAGCCGCTCTGGCCTCCCCTCGACCTGTGCGAACCTCCAGCAGCACCGGGCAGCCTGGGCTCCAGGAGGCTGCCCTCGGCCCCAGCGGCTAGCTCTCTGTGCCCTTCCCTCCCATTTCTGCGCCCCAGTCTCCAGAAGGCCTAAGGCAGAGGGTGAGGAGCCAGCGACCCTCAGGGAGAAGCCCTGCAGGGTGCAGACCTCACCCTGAGTTGGTGGATAGGAAGAGAACCTCCTGTGTCCCTCCTGTGGGCTGGACATGTCTCCAGCCCGGGAAGGGAAACTGAGGCTCGGCCGGGGGACAGGTCTGGAAGCTGAGGGTGGAGGAGGGCAGCCCATTAGCAGCCGGCTCCTCCTTGGGGGCTACGAGCCCTTCCGTCCTCACCCAAAGCACCCATCTGCCTCCTCGGGGGTCCTGGACTAGCTGTCCCCTCCCCTTGCCCCCTCCCAGCTTCTGACTAATTCTTCCTGGCAGCAGTTCCTCGTCCTGTTGCCACCGTGTCTGTGCCAGCGACGGCCCACATCACATGGGCCACACATCTGGCTGCATTTGAGCACAGCCTCCCCACCTCGTCCCTCCTCCTCCTCTGCCCAGGGCCCAGAGCAGGGCGCACCCCTGAGGACCCCCTCCCCCCAGCCCTCCCCTGCCCCTTCTCGGCCACTAAGGAGCCGCTCCTTTCCCCGCTTTCGGCTGCCTCACCCCCTCTTCCGGTCCCCCTCCCCTGGACATCCCAGCTCCATCCTTCAGGATCTCTTTCCTCACTGTATCCTGACTCCCAGGACCACCCCCCTTTCCAGCCCCCACTGAGCAGCAGATTGGAAAGGGGGCATTTTGCAAAGTTTGAGCCCCTAGAGCTGTCCCTGGAGGCCCAGAGATCAAATTCCCCGAAGCCCAGCCCTCTGGCCTGTTGCCAGGTTGGGGTTTGGGTTGTGGGTAGAAGTGACCCCCAAGACGTGTGCGTGGGGGCTTATGGCCGGCAGGGCCTGTGGGTGGGACTGTGGCTCTGTCCCTGTGAGGGATGGGGAGGAGCCTCCCAGGCCCTCTAGCGACTGGCCTCCCTCCCCCTTCCTCCCTGCTTAGCAACTGTTGGCTGTAAATATTTGCCCCACCAGGATCTGGGGCTGGAGAGCTGGCGTCAGCCCGGGCAGCTGCCCCTCTCCTCAATTCCTGGGCCTCTGTGCCCAGCTCCCCACTCCCGGCCCTCGGCCTGGACTCCAGATGGGATTCTCAACCCCTCAGATCAAAACTCAGTTCCTCCCCCCTGGTGGTAGACAGTCCCCTCCAACCTCCTCCCTCACCCACTCCCCACCCCCCACCCCTGTGCTCCACTCTTTCTGGTCTGCCCTCCACCTGGGACCCACTAAGGGGCCTGTGTGAGAGCCTGCCTCTCCCTGACCACAGTGGGCAGGGAGGCCAGCCGGGCTGTGGCATCAGTGATGGCCCCTGCTCAGAGCCCCAGGATCTCCCCTCTCTGCCGCTGGGAAACGGGCCTCCGCCCCTAAGCCTCCGCTCAGCTCCCTGAAGCTCCAGAGGGCAGAGGTGAGGGCACGTGGCATGTTTTGATGGACGCCCCGTCCATCCTCCATCCCCAGGCCAGGAAGCTCCACTTCAGGAAGCCAGCACCATTTTCACCTCCTCTGGGGGTAGGACTGAGGGGACCACGGCCAAGAGGAAACAGATGCCCCCCGGCCCCTCCCTGGGCCGCCTCCCCACCCCTCCTCCAGTGGTTTCCCCAATACCTGCCGCGAAGAGCCCCTCTGGGGTCAAGGGCCAAAGTGAGGTGGGCTCTCAGGGTGCCCTGTAAGCTCTGGCAAAGAGGGCCAGTGGGGTGCTGCCCCGCGCCAGCCTGCGAGCGGCTTAGGGATAAGGGAACAGGGTTATGGGGGAGCTGGCGCCAGGCAGGCCTGGAAGCGGGGGTTGGCCTGCATGATGCCCCCAGACTCCTCCCAGCCCTGAAGTCCTGGCTTCCAGGCAGTGAGCGAGGAAGCGCTGGCCCAAGGCAGCCGCTTCCCCCGGGCTCCGGAGGCCGCGGAGACCCCGCGCACCCCCGTACATCTGCTGACTGACCGCCGTCCTCCCGTGAGAGTTCACTTTCCCAGTTGGCTCCTGAGGCCTGAGTGCCAGAGGGGAGCCCTCAAATAGGGCTCGGAGGAGCCCGGGGGTCGCAGGGGCTGGGGACAGGGGCGGGTGTGTCCTGAAGCGACGCTGGTGCAGCTTCAGAGCCCTCTGTCGCACAGGCCCTTCCGAGGCCCAGAGGAGCACGCCTGCTTCCACGGGAGTGTGCACGTGTGAAGTTTGTAAGACATTGTTTTTAAAGAGGGCCCCTCACTCCCACAAAAGTCGGACGAACATGTAGGGAGACCAGCTGTCCCGGTTTCAGCGCGGAAAGGCCCGTCCTGGGGGACTCCTCGGGGCTGGGCCGGCCGGCCGCCCCAGCTTCAGGCCGCACACGCGTTTGCTGGGCGCCGCTGGGCGCCGCTGAGCGGGGGCGGGGGGTGGGGGGGGGGGTGGAGGGACACCCCACTGCCTCCCTTCCTGGAACGAGCAGGCGTGTGGGGCTCGGGGACCCTTTCCTCCAGCCCCTTTCCTGGAGTTGTGGCGCGTCTGTTTGTCTCCCTGGCAACAGGGAGAGGAAACCCCCATTTAGGAGGCCAGGGAGGCCCCAGCAACCACACACACAAGACACACACAGACCCGCCGGCAGCCGCCCACGCGCAGGCGCCTGCGTCAGCACCGCCCGCCGCGCGGCTGCGGAGCGCGGCGCGTCCGCAAGGCCCCGCCCCCCGCGCGGCCCCGCCCCCGCCCGCCGGCGGCAGGTGGGCGGGGCCAAAGCTGGGGGCGGAGAGGAGAGGAGGTCACCGCCGAATTTCTGTTCCACCGGCCCTGCCCTGCTGTGCGTTGTGTCAGGACTGTGTGTCGTGGTGTGTGTTGTGACAGCCTGGGCACTGCGGATCCCGAGGGCCTGATAACAGCGCGGGGAGGGGCTGGAATGTTGCGAAGCAGCCCCCGGGCAGACTCCGGGGTTTTAAAGATTGGCGTCCTTGGGGTCTGGGCGCAAGAGCGGTGGAGTGAGGTGGCGTGGCGTTTGCTGCCCCAGCCTCAATCTCCTCATCTGTATGACGGGGACCATGCCCTGTGCACCTCAGAGAGACTCGGGGAGATTAAGGTAGTCATCTTGATGGTGAAAGGGTTGTCACCAGGGAGACCTGCCCAGGTGCCAGGTGTTACCCAGCCATTTCCGGCCCGGCTGGAGCCAGCCGTTCAGGCTGAGCAGCCGGCCTCGGTCCCAGTGATGGTAATGCCGGCCCCTTACGGTGCGTTCGTTAGCCCTTTCAGACCAGTCCGCAGCATGTCCTGTCCTTTGTGGCAGGGTAAGATGGGGCCAGAGTGCTACTCGGGGGCTTGGCAGGCCTGGCAGTGTGACCTTGGGCAAATCTTTTCTCCTCTGGCCCACTTGTAAAGAGAGGGGCTTGTTCCCCAGAGCTCTGGGGGCCTCCTTGGTGGGGAACAAGAGGTCACCAGGAAGGTGCCCCCCAACCTGCCTACTAGGGAGACTTTGCCTCTGTCATTTAGTACCTTGGGCTTTATGAGATTTAATTCAGATGCGGGGTTCTCTGGCTTTACAAAAGGTTGTCAATCACTCGCTCCTTCCCCGCTAAGCCACACCGAGCCGAGCCGGCCTGGGTCCTCCTTGCTGAGTCTGGGTGGGAAAAGGCAGTCCGCTCGGCCATGCTGCCTCAGGCCAACTACCCAGCCTCTCGGAGTTTTGGGTTCTTGGCTCACAAAATGCAGAAAACAGTAATCTGCAGCATGAGGCTGATGTGAAGATTAACCGTGTCGCCTCCGGACGCCCTCCGCCCGGCGCCTGCTGCACAGCAGCCACTTGGAGAACAGGCAAGTCCTCTGGCTCTCGAGGTTTTAACAGCCACCTGAGCATGAGGCGCGGGTGACTCAGCAGTACGGACCTGTTTAGTGCCCGACCCTGTGATCACAGGGCGAAGGAGACAGGGACCTCCCTCAGAAACTCCCTGTAAAGGGGTTCCCAAACCGTGGCCTTGATGCTCCAAATCACCCCACACCCTAGACCATCCCCAGAGAGTCACCCCTTCCCACCCCTACGGGGTCCGCAGTATAACTGTGTCCCCAGTGTCCCAGGACCTGTTTGAATCCCACCCGCACACACGCATCTGTCCAGCATTACCTGTCCAGCCTGAAGGTGAAGCGTTGGCATCCAGACTCAGGCCAGTGTGTATTAAAATTCCACTTCTGCGACTCACCCTGTGACCTTAGACAAGCAGCTCTCCACTGGCGGAGACTTAGCCCCACAGGGGACACTTGGCAATGTCTGAAGACATTTTTGATTGTCACAACTAGGGGTGGAGGTGCTACTAGGGAGAGGCCCTGGGTGCTGCCAGAGGTCCCACAGCACAGATGCTGCCCCCATAATGAAGAATCGCCTGGCGTCAGCGGTGCCGAAGCAGAGAAATCCTGCCTCAATCTCCCCGGGCCCCGCCTCGCCATGTGTAACAGGGCTGCAGGCAGCACTACCTTGGAGAGCTGCTGTGTAGGTTAACACGGCAATGGGGGTGCCTGGCGCCCGCCCACAGCACCAGCTCCTGCCTCCTCTTCCATTTCTCCCAGCTTTTCCCTCCTCCCACACTTGCCCACCTCTCCGCCGGTGGCTGCCTCTGCCCAGACTTCCTCCCGGCCCCAGTCCACCCCAGACTTCCCACGCCTCACACCGAGGTGACATAAGAATGTGAAGCACATCGTGGATTTGGGCCAGGCTGCCTGGCCCAAGCCTGAGCTCGGCCTTCACTTTCTGTCCAGTGCTGGAAAGTCAGCCTCGCCTGCAAAGCAGGGAGATGATCTCTAACCCAAAAGGTGGTTTTGTGGACCAAGTTGAGAATGGAGGCGAAAACGTACAACCGTAAAGAGCGTAAAAGTGTACCTTACGCCATTTGCTGAGGACTGTTCCACTTTATATTTTTATTTTTCATGGAGCTTACCACCTTCTAACGCCAATAATTTTGCCTTTTATTGGTTGACTCTCGCCCTCCACTGGAGCGTCAGCTCCACGAGGGTAGGGATTTTTGTCTGTTTTATTCACTGGCACATAAGTGTTCAATAAATACTTATTAGATAAGTGAATTCACTCTGTGTGTACAAGGCACTTCTGTAAAGCCCTAACTCCGCCCCCTCCAAGGACTCTCCCATCACATGCTTGTACTTGAACCACTGCAGCATCCCCGTTGTTCAGATAGGGAAACTGAGGCTGAGAGACTTGCAGCGACTTGCCCAGAGTCACTCATCTGAAAGTGGCAGGGCCAGACACATTGTTCGTTTAAGAGCACCAAGCACCTTCTGTGGGCCAGGCGCTGAGCGGGGCATTAGAGACACAGGCAACTGAGCCTCAGTCCCTCCCGTCCCTCACAGCACTTTTGGGAGGGTCACAGAAGGAGGCCCAGGATGCTACGAGGACTGAGAAGCCCCCCTTTCCCCCTCCACTTTGCCAAGGTCATTGGGCTTCAAGACAGAAGTCTTTCCCCGCCCAGACCAGCCCTTGGACTCATTGCTAGGTTTTGATATTGCTCGTTACCGCCCCAGCTCCCGGGCTCCTGGGCCCACCAGGAATCCGTCGCCCAGTTCTGGGTCCTGTGCTGGTCTTCAACCACCGTGCTTGGTTCTGCGTCTCCCTCTGCTTTCCCCACCTGTGGGCCACCACCGGGAGCAAGCAGTGTAACTCAGTCCTCACATCCTGGGAGCCACTCTGCCCAGAGGAGGACACTGAGGCCCAGAGGCTTCAGTAGCGGATGTGTCATCACACGGCAAGTGAGAGGCAAGTGAGAGGCGGGGCTGGGACCTGGTCTCCACCGGGCCCCAACTCCCCGCCCCCGACCCCGCAGTCTCCCCTCCTCTGGGCCTGGCCTCTCCTGCTGTTTCTGGGAGTGGGGCTCTGGGCCCCGGCAGGGAGAGGGCACACCGATGGCACTTGGGGTCCGGAGTTAGGGCTGAGTATTCAGGATAAAGGCCCACTCAGAAGTTCGGATTTTGGGTTGAGGCCTTTTTGGTGGTGGTGAGGCAGAGGACTTAGGAAAGAGCCTAGAGTGAAATTTGGGGTGAGGGTCCGCCCCCCACCTCTCTTCCCCAAAGACGGGAGATCTGAGACAGGAAGAGTTTAGTGTGGTTTTGCTTCCCCAGCCAGGAGAGGAAGCCAGGCCAGGCGGGGACTGGGGGGGGGGGGCAGGCCAGGCGGGGACTGGGCGGGGGCTTAGTGTGGGAAGGGGACTGAGGCATGGGAAGGAGCACGAGTCCGTCCCCCCACCCCCTCCTCCGCTCCTGGTTTGGGGAGCAGAAGAAGGAGAAGCTGAACAGGCTTTGTCTTGTCTGGGAAGCTGAGGGTGGGTGCCATACCCTGGGTCCCTCACGTGGGTGTACAGTGGATGCTCACCACCGCCCAGGACCGTCGCAGCAATGGGAACCTGCGCATCCCCTTCCGCCCCAGGGCCCCTCCCTCAAACACTCGGAGCCCCTGCCTTGGTCTCAGTCCAGCCCCTCGCCCGTCTGGCCAGCTGCAGAATCCGGAACTGAGGGCCTAGCCAGAGCTGCTAGCCTGGCATGCCACAGAAGCCCGGAGGTCCCAGAGCTGCAGGGTTCAGCGACGTCACCTGTAGCCCAGGTTCCTCATCAGAATACACCGTGGGGGCGCAGGCACAGCCCACCTGTGGCTTCTGGAGCCCAGCTCTGCCGCCCCTTAGAGAAGGTGAGGCAGCTGCTGGGGCCGGGGCCAGGCTGAGGGGATGAGAGTGGAAGACGTGAAAGGGGTCCTCGGTGAGGCCCAAGGATGGAGGCCCTACAGTCTGCAGTAGGAAGCCTGGGGCCGGCCCCTCCCCAGAACCAGCTGCAAAGCAGACCTGGCCGGAGAGGACTGTAGGGCTAGGTGCAGGACCGGCCTTTGCGGCCAGCAAAGTCGTGGGGGCTTTGCTGTCCTGCCTCCCGCTACCCCCTCCCTGGCCGGGGCCAGGATGGAGATCCACCGTTGGCTTGTCCAGGCCTTGCCCTGCTCCCTCTTTCAGGCCCCATTTGGGAACCACAAAAATCTAGGACCTGGCTTCTGGCAATGTGATGCCTGCACACGCAGTTCTGGTGTCTGCTTTAAATTATCCATTAAAATAAGTACAGTCCTGAGGAAAAAAATCAGTACAGTCTTGGAGTTGGCAGGGTGGGGCGAGCGGTAGGGGGGCGGAGGGGGGACCCACGCAGCCTTTTTCCAATTGCTCCTGTCCAAAGGAGGGGTCCGGATGGAGGGGCGGGGCCTGGTCCTTCCCTGAGGGTCTGAGGCTTCTCGCTTGGATCTAAGACGTAACAGTTGAGTTTGAAGGGAGATTAATTGGGGCAGAAGATAGGAAAAGAGGTACCCCAAACTTCTTGTCCTCACCCCAAAACTGAGGGTGTGAAAGGAACTCAGAATCCAAAGCTTCGCCGGGCGCCCCCCTTCCCCCAGAGAACCCAGGCATTCCTCTGCACCCCGCCCTGGCACACTGACACGCAGCTTTGAATGGGCTGCCCACGTGCGGAGGGGGGCAGGGGTGACTCACTCTTACTATGGGGAGGAAAGGGGGAGCTGGTGGGGGAAGAAGGGTGAGTCACCACCCCATCCCCCTTTCCTGGATCTGCCTGCCTGGCGCCCTCCCTTGCTTTACATGCACTCCCCCCGCCACCTCCCCGCTCCCCGCGCGCCCTTTGCCCACCACTGTCACCCCTGGGCCCTGCCCTCTACGCCCAAGGCCTGAGGCAGTGGGGGGCAAGCTTGCAGCCCGGAGCGCAGAGCAGGCGGGAACCGAGACGCGCGCTTCAGCGAAGCCGGCGACGGGCTGGGGTGGGCGGGGGAGGGTGGGGCCCGACCCGCGGCGGCTGGGCAGTCCTCTGTCCCGCTCGCCACTCCCGCCCCCACTCCTGTGGGTGTGCGACGGCCCCTTTAAGAGCGGTGGCCCCTCCTCCCATTCCTAGGACCTATTAGAGCCTTTGCCCAGACGCCGGTGACTCAGTGTTCGCGGGAGCGCCGCAGCCACACCAGCCAACCCGGATCCCAGGTCTGACAGCGTACCGGCCCGGGTCCCCACGCCTGCCAGGAGTAAGCCGACAGCCGGCCGGCCGGCGCGCTCCGACCCCGAGCCGTCTCTGTCCTTCGGCCCGAGCCCCGCGCCCTTCCCGCGATCCCTGCCCCGCAGGCAGCGCTGCCATCCTGCCGGCCATGGAGACTCCGTCCCAGCGGCGCGCCACCCGCAGCGGGGCGCAGACCAGCTCCACCCCGCTGTCGCCGACCCGCATCACCCGGCTGCAGGAGAAGGAGGACCTGCAGGAGCTCAACGACCGCTTGGCGGTCTACATCGACCGTGTGCGCTCTCTGGAGACGGAGAACGCGGGTCTGCGCCTTCGCATCACCGAGTCGGAGGAGGTGGTCAGCCGCGAGGTGTCCGGCATCAAGGCCGCCTACGAGGCCGAGCTCGGCGATGCCCGCAAGACCCTCGACTCGGTGGCCAAGGAGCGCGCCCGCCTGCAGCTGGAGCTGAGCAAAGTGCGCGAGGAGTTTAAGGAGCTCAAAGCGCGGTGAGTGCGCCCAGGTGGCGGCGTGCCCAGGTGGCGGCTTGTGGGCGGACTGGTCACCCCCGCTCGGGCCCAAGGCGGCTGCTAACTTTGCCGCACAGCCTCCTCCCTCCCCGGAACTGCCCAGCGGATGACTGGCAGTGCCAAGGGAACCCGTCAAGACAGGGCAGCAGGGTCCCCGGGAGAGGGTGGGGTACACAAGGAATGAGGGGGCCGAGTCGGCCGCGGGCAGGCCCACGTTCAGCCAGGGTAAGGTTCGCCAGGCATCCGGAGCCCCGGGAGGGCTTGAGCCAGGCAGAACTGGCCCTGCCAGGCCTGCGGAATCTGGGCGCCCCGGGACGCACTGGACTGGGCGAAAGGGCCCTGTCAGAACTTTCTTGGCAGGCTTGGCACAGTGCCAGTTTTGCCGGGCCTGGCTCTGCACACGTGATGTCCACTGAGACAGAGCCCCCAAGCTGGCAGGTGTCCAGGGGTGCTGTGGAGGGGTCGCAAAGGCAGGGTAACCTCTGTCTCCCCTACGGAGGCATAGAGGTGGCCCCTTGGCCCGGCCCTTTCCGGGGTTCTTTCTGAGAGCTGAGAAGCTCTCCTGACTCCCCGCGGGTCTGGGACCCTCCCTGGTCCCCGACAGGCCCACCGGCCGCTCCAGGAGACCGGCCGGCCCCGGGCTCCTCCGCAGCTCCCACAGCCCTTGGCCTGCTTGGCCCAGGAATGCGAGGGAGGGAGGGCGGGAGGGCGGAGGGAGAGCGCGCGAGGCTCCACCTCGCCAAGCCGCGGTCCGCCCAGGTCCGGCCGTCCCAGCCTCCCGGCGCTCCGCCCGCGTCTTGGAGGGCTTGGGGCTCTGTCCCTCTCTGCCCACCTCCTTGGGCTGAGCCACTTTCGTTTTCCCAGGCAAGCCGAGCAGTCTTTGCTCTGGCCCGTCCTCTCAGCCCCTGACTTTTCGATCCTAGCTTTAATAAACTGCTGGAATACGGCGACATTTTTTGAAATCCAGCCGTTGGGAGTTTCAGGCCACGCCCACCTCGCCCATCCCTGCTCCACCCTGCCCCACCCTGCCTGGCTCCACCCTCTTTTCTAAAAAAGCCTCTGGAGCCTGGAAGTTTGGACCCTCCTCTAGCCCCCCGAGAATTGGGTCTCCCCCTGTCTACTGCCCTGTCTCCTTGGAGACCCAGGCCAGAGGGCTCCGTGGTGCCTGGTGGTCCCTGGGCGAGGGGCGGCTGTGGTTTCACGACCCGGCGTCTCACCCTTTGCGTCTTCTCCGGACCTGCTCTGAGCGGTGTCTGGGCAGTCTCTGCTCCTCCCACCCCTCGGCAGCCCCCAGCCCGGGCGCGGGGGCTGTGCCCGTCATGGTCACCCCCAGGCGAAGAGTAGGGGGAGCTACATGGGGACCCAGCCGGCTGACTTTTATTTCGGCTGAAGGGGGTGGCTCCTGTCTTTTTCCTTAGTGACAGGAACAGTTCAGTTAGCAGGACAGCCAGGAGGCAAGCCAGGGGAGTCAATGGGAGTGGCTGTATTTGCAGCCCGCCCACTGGGCCACCACAGCCCGGTCGCAGGTCCCGGTGAGGGCGTTCTTGGCTGGTCCCTCCGGGGCAGACACGGGTGGCGAGTGGAGTCTGGCCTGGGGTGAAGCCGGCCCGGTGGGTTGGTCTCTGCCTCCCGGTGCAGCTGTCCAGGCCTGGGACGCCGCACAGGGGTGTGCCCTGTGGGGCAGCGGAGGGGGTGGTGTGTGTACTCGTTATATTTAGCCACTTGCCTCTTCTCCCCCACTGATCCTGGCTGGGGAGGCTGCGCTTCCGGAAAAGGGGGGTGGGTTCACACACCTGGATCCCGGGCCGATGGGTGGTAGGGTGGAGATAGAGCGGGCTCAGGCGGGGGTGACAGTCCTCTTCTATGTCCCCAGTGGGAGGAGCCAGGGCTTCTCGCTCTCTTTTGCTGCTGCCGGGCTCGGGGAGAGGCGGAGGCGAGTGGGGTGAAGACTCTGGGAGAGGGGAACAGCGGTGGCCCAGGTTCTCCCACGAAGACCTGGACAGAAGTGTCTGGTTTAATGTTTAATTAGAGCTCAGAGTTCAGGGCCAGGCTTTGGGCCGGGATGCACAGCTGCGTGCGGGATCCAGGCCCAGCCCGGGCACCTCGACCACACCCAAGGGTTTGGGGTGCCCTCGTGTTACCTGGGTTACAGGTTCCAAACACCACCCCCCCCGCCACAAACACACATTCACACATTTTTCCTATTTTGGGGCCTCAGTGCAGCAAGAGCGAGGACCCCAAAGGTGCCAGGGAGAACCTGCCTGGGGTCCGGGTGGGAGCTGGGCCCCACCCCGGACAGGACAGCTGGGCGGATGACTCAGACTCTGCCCCCCCACCCCGGTGGCTTTACAAGAGACAGTGGGACACAGGGTGGAGACAGCAGATGTCTTAAAAAGAGGGGTGGGGGCCTGCATATCTGCCTCTCCGCCCCACCCCTGCAGCCCGCTGCCCACAGCACGCTGGGCTGCTTTTCCCGCCTCCCTGAGCGGGAAGCCGGCTCCGACAGGCTTCGGGCACGAGCGGCTTTCCGGCCGGGGCTGGAGTTGTGGGCTTGGGCTGCGGGGTGGCACCAGGCCTGTGCCTGGCCAGGAGGAACTGGTGGGGGAAGCTGAGTCAGAAGTGGGGATATCCCGGGCCCACAAAGCAGAAGCGTCTCTTCTCTCCGGACGAGGCTCGGTGTTTGACGACTTCCTGGATTGCCTGCCTGGAACGCAGCCCCAGTGGGGACAGGCGGGCCCAGGTGCATCCAGGCTCCCATCAGGATCAGGACAGCAAAGGCCCGAGCGGTGTCCAGGCTTGTTCCATGTCACACAGCAAGGGGGCGACAGGCCGGGACTTGAGCACAGGCTCGGACCTGACTTCGAGTCAAGTGCTCAAACCACTAAACCTTAGCTTACACGCTTAGCGTCGGGGACAGTCTGGAGGTTCCGCTCTGGGACCAGGGATGCCTCAGAGCTCTGCTGTCCTGCTTGTTTGCACTTGTAGGGCGGCCTCTGCCTGGGCCTGGACCCGGGAAGCCCCGGACCGGCCAGGCCGCGGAGCAGTGCACAGAGCTATGGGAAGCTGGAGATTCCTGCCTTGGGATTCATCTGCCTGGAGCTGGGGCAGGCGATGCCCTTTGAAGGGAGGCCTTGGAGGCCACCTGGGCCCCAGTCGTCCCCTGAAAGGATCCTCCTTCTGTAATGGGGGTGTTAAGTGCTGCCCCCCACCCCAGCCCACATTCTGATTTGAAGGCGCAGCTAAACCTTGGGGCTGAGCAGCACTCAGGGAGCACAAAGAAGCAGGAGAGGGCCCTTCCCGCTGGGGCCCGATCCACGCCTGGGGGTGGGACCGCCCTGGCCTCCAGCAGTCTGAGACCCCTCCCGAGTGGGATGTGCCCGCTGTCCCCACTCCCCGTCCCACCCCCAGTGACCCGGCAGCTCAGCGTCAGGGCTGGAGCCAGGGACAGCCAGGGACAGCTGGGGAGACAACTGGCAGGAGACACCCTCACCTGCCAACTCTGCTCCCCGCCCCGCCCCCGCCCCTTCCACCTCCAGCGGCGACAGCAGCCCGACCCCGTCTGGCTCAGGGGCCCGGGCGCTGGGGCAGTCCCGCAGCTGCCCGCTGCTCGGCCCCCGGCCTACTGACGGGGACGCAGGCTGAGCTCTGCCGTCCTTCGGTCCACCTGGAGAGAGGGGTCCTTGGGGGAGGTTGCAGGGTCTCTTCCCTTAACAAGAGGCCTGGTGACAGGTGGCGTGAGGCAGTGGAGATGGCCCTGGCCCCTGCTGTCCTTAGTTGCAGGCTTGGTCCTGCCACTAAATCGCTGTGTGACCTTGGGCAAGTCACTTCCCTCTCTGGATTTCCTTAGCAAGAAAGGGGCTGGAGCAGGTCCCTGGAGATGCCTCGGGGTTCCCAGCACAGCGACGCATGCGGCAAGAGCACCGTCCCCTGAGACACCACGCCATAAATACCAAAGCCAAATATGACGGATGTGAATGGAACTAATAGCCAGTGCTGTTCTCAATAGAACTGTTTCCCACAAGCTGTGGAGTTAGGTCCCGACACCCTCTGTCCTTCTCAGAGAAAGTTTGTGAGACGATTGATTATCACTCTCGGCTTACGCTTTGTCTTTCCTCCTGGAAGGAAAGGACGCTTTGTCCCTCTCTCTTCCAGGCCCTGGAAGGGTTGTGTCAGGAGAGGGAGCATCCCAGTGACCGGTGCCAGGGATAGGGGACAGGAGGGAGGCCCTGTGCAAGGCGGGACGGCCACTTAGAGCTGGCCGGGACGGGGCAGCACATGCCCGGAGCCGCATGGAGGGACAGGGTGACCTTGAGCCCCCCCCCCCCCCGTCCACCCCTGCCGCACCCATTCCGGCTCCCCCACCCCGAGGCTGGGTTGTGAGGAGCCCGGGGCCCTTAAGAATCCCTCTAGGAAGGGGACAGCGTTTGGGAAGGAGGCGGAGCTGCGGGGGTCCCTGTCCCTTTGTGGGAGAGAAAGCCCAGGTCCTGCCTGTGGAAGCCGGGAGGAGTCCTGGCTGGGGTCTCAGGCCTAGCAAAGGAGCTGAGCCACGGCAGAGCCGCGTGGACAGGAGACGGGACCCTGGGCTTGTCGGGTCAGAGAAAATGCCGAGAGGTGGCCTTTTCTTGAGACTGGGGTCGGCGTTCTTGCTAGAGGGATGAGGGTCTGCATCAGAAGGGAGACACGTGGACGGGGACAGGACGCATGAGTCCCTTCTGGGCTGGCTCAGGGGAGCTGACACCTCGGTTTCAAGGGGCTCGGTTCTAGCCCAGCGGGAAGAGGCGGTTTGGGGCTGCCGAACCCCCTCCTCCCCTCCCCCCAGCATTGACACTGCCACCCTCTGCCGGCCGAGAGGAGAGCTGCACGGCCCAGGCTCCAGCTGGAATGCAGAGCGACCGGAGCTCCTAGGTCGTCCCCCTCCGTGGTTCTGGATCTTGGGGTGTGGCTCCCGCCCCCTCCCGCTGTTGCCAGGGTTCATAACCACGAGCCACCGAGTGGAGGGCTGCTATGTCCTCAGAAGGCACTGCTGCGCCTCCTCGTGGCGATCCCTCCCCGTGGCCAGTGTGGCTCCCCTCCCTCCCACCCCCGGGATGGTCTGGCTCCCCCGGGGCCACCCCTTTCTCCTCCATGCCCCCACTTCTTCTGGCCTGTCCCCAGGCCTCACCCCTGCAACACAGGAATTATTTCTGGAAAAAGGCCAGAAGGAAGGACAGTAGAGCTTGGCAGGGACTTTGAGGGACAGTTGGTCAGGAAGCCGCCACCTGTTACCCAGGACCCCGGGACCCTGGCCTGTGGCCGCAGGCTTCTGCCACTGTACAGTGCCACGCTGATGTACCCAGCAGCTGTGACTCAGGCCGGGCCCCCTGCCAGGCCCCCGTCGGAACATGTCAGCAGGCATCCTGCCCCCTTCTCGGCACCAGCCCCCCCCCACCTTGGAATCAAGACCCGGCTTTGTCTGGGGGTAGGACAGCTGGGAGCCTGGCGGCTCTGGAAGGGGACCGGCTGGCCTCCGCCCCTGAGCATGTGTGGCGGGGTCACACCCTGGAGGCACGTGGGGGAGCAGGGCCATGCCTGCTGTGGGCACATGGGCCCGTGTAGGGAGCGGGGTCCACCTGGGGGGCTACCATCTGCATTCTGGGGGCGCAACATCCTGAATTCACAGGGTGGGGCTTGGGGAAGGCTCGGGGGCGTCTACGTCCCCAAAACCTGCCCCCTCCCTCACCCCCCTTAAGGACGCCTTGAGAGCCAGGCAGGGCAGCCAGGCGTCCACCCTTCCCACACCCTGCCCTTGCCTGACAGCGAGGGCAGACCCGCAGACCCGCCACAGGACCACAGTGGGGCCCCGGCGGGGGGTGTCACGCCTCCCGCTTCGCACACCGTTGCGGGAAGGTGCGAGGTGGAAGGGCTTTCACGAGGCCACTCTCTGCGCCCTCTGCACGCCATTGTCTGTGTTCTGTCCCGCCTGCTCCGAGTGTCGGCCCGCCTGGCTCGGGCCTCGGTCTCCCTGTCTGTGAGCAGCAGGAGCCGGTCCAGGAGCCCCTGGGAGCCTCGAGCATACGAACCTCGTAGTGTCAGGGCATTTGGGGACATACAGGAAAACCCCAGAGACCTTGTAAGTGGAAAGAGAATAGACCAGCAGGTAAACAGCAGGTGGACGCCTTTGGGAAGAGTGGGGTGCGGCCGGGGCCGGGGCTCCAGGGCAGGGCTGAGGCGGCCTCCAGGAGGTGGGGCTGGGTTTGGAGAGATGGGGGGAGGACGGAAGAGGGGAGAGGCCGCATGGCAGTGGGAGGGCTTGCTGGGACAAAGGGAGGAGGGAGAGGGCTGTGCCTAAGCCAGGAGGACGGGGCCCCCGCCACCCAGCGAGCCCTGCCCTGCCCGGCCAGAGGGGGCGCCCTTTCCTGTGAGGCCGCTGTGCCCAGGGGCTCAGCTGCGGTGCCCCCCGCCCGGCCCTCTAGGGCCTCCTGCAGGTGCAGCCATGGGGAACTCTGTGGGCTGGTGAGGCTAGGGGCCGAGGGGTGTCCCCTGTGGGGACTGGGGCGGGTCTGAGGGAACCCCTTGGCCGTCTTCCCCTCCCACTTCTTATTTTAGCCCCTGTATCTGCTCCTCTCGTCTCTTCCTCAGCCCGGGGAAGGAAATGGGGGCCGCTGCTCAGGCCTAGCAACTCGCTCCCGGCATCCGGGCCCAACGGGCCCGTGGCTTCCATATCTGGCATCAGAGCCGGGCTGAGGAGGGTGACTCAGCGGGCGGGTCAGCGCTGGCCCCGTGCCCACCCAGCCCCTCCACGGTGCTGGGCGCCTCCCTCCCCCACAAGCAGCCCCCAGCGCCTGGCGTGCAAGGCCTGCAGCCGGGCTTCCCCCGGCAGCGGCCGCCACGCAGGCCCGGCCCCCCCGGCCCCGTGCTGGGTCCCTCGCTGCCCTGCCCTCCCCCACCCACTCCTCCCTGCCCCGGGAAGATCTGCCAGCCGTGGGAAGAGTTAGCAACAGGATGCCCAGCCCTGCTTGCCTGCGAGGCTGCTGGGATGCGGCCAGCCCAGGGCTCGAGGAACCTGGATGCGAAGGAGAGCCGACCCCACCCCCGGGCATGGCGCGGGGCCGAGGCAGGACACGGGCAGGGCCGGGTCCCCCGTGGGCACTAAAGGACTTCCCGACCCCTGCCCGGGTATTGTCCGCCTGAGGATGAGTCACCTGCGGAGCCACCGTTCCCACCCTGTCCCTGCCAAGCCGGCGTCCGCGGTCTGCACGTGCCCGCTTGCCCGCTGCCTGCTCCCAGTGGACTGGGCCCAGGCGGCACCCCGCCCCGGGCGCTCCTGGCTCGTGTTTGTCCCGGGTCCCACCTAGGGTGGCCGGGCCTGGGGACGGGCTGGGGATGCCGTCTCGGGGAGTGCGTGTGGCTCCCTGGCCACAGCCCCAGAGCCTGACTCAGGAGCCACGAGTGGCCCCTGCCCCACAGGTGGGGGAGCCCCCGCCTGGCCGAGGAAGCCACGGAGGCTCATCCCAGGCCCCACTTCCCTCCCTGCTCTCGGTTCCCTCATCGGCAGGGTGGCTCGGCCCTGCCAGGCATCCCGTCCAGGAGGGAAGGGGAAGTGGCCCCCACCTCTCTGGAGGCTGGGACAGCGTGACAGGTGTGAGGCCGCACAGCGCCCCGCCTGGGTTTCCTCAGCCCCACGGCAGGGGCCCCCGGGCCGCCTGGTCGGGCAGCGTGCAGACCGAGCTAACAGCAGCACCTGGCGCCTGGTCACTGCGCGTCGGCCGTTATCGCGTTGCTCCTGCTGCCACCCCGCTTTGGGGGCAGCAGGAAATGAAGAGATTAGACTGAAGGGCAGATTCCTGTAGTGGTTCACCTAGGAGCTCCCTGCGGGCAGGAACGGTGAACCTGTCTCCTGGGTCCTCGGCATCTGCTGGGCGTTCCCGGGACCAGGGGAGACCCCCTTGAGCTGCCCCCTGGAGCCATCGTGCCCTCCGGCCTCTCCCGGGGCGGGCCGGGGGCTCGGGCCCTTCCTCCCGCTGGCTCTCGGCTCTCTCTAGAGCCGTGGCTTTGGAAGCAGCGAGGTGGCAGGGGGCTCCTGGTCAGCAGCCAGAAGCGACTGACCCGGTCCCTGCCGCGGTCGACGCTGGGCCCTCTGTGCCTCAGTTTCCTTCTCTGTCAAAGAAGAGGCTTGGGCTGGACACACTCTAAGCTCCCCCTCGCTCTCTAGACGCCGGGAGCCTCCCGATGGCCAGCTGCGGCCGCTGGCTGGCCAGGGCGCAGGCCGCTCCTGGAAGGCCTTGCCAGCCTCGGCGGCGACCCGGGTCCTACGGCTCCCGCTTCGCCAGTGGTTTCCCTCCTTTTTCCCGCCTCTCCCTGCAGCTGCCTCAGCTTCGGAAAAGTTCTGAAGTCATGGAAAGTTGGGGCTGTGCTCCCAGCCCGGGGCTGGGCCGGATGGCAGCCAAAACCTGAGCTGGGTTTTGACTTTATTTTTAGCTTTTCTGGCTGCGGCGGAGGAGGGGAGGCATCCTCCGGCTGGGAAGGGCCGGCTCGCAGGAGACAGACACCCCGCTGCATTCAGCAGCTTGTCCTGAGGGGTGGCCGGGGGCCCAGACTGGAGCGTGCGTGCGGGCGGGGGGCGCTCCCCCAGGCGTCACGTCCTTCGCAGGCCTGTCTGGACGCCACCGCGCCCGCCCTGTGCAGCCCCGTTGAAGGGTGGGGGCTCCGGTCTGAATCTCCAGAGGTGGCCGGCAGACACGGCCTCAGTCTCAGCCTCTCCCTTCCTCTTCGCAGCGAATCGCAGCGGCTCAGAGCTTAGCGCCTTTGAGGCGGGAGAAGAATGTTGGCCGGGCCACTCTCCTCCTTTCCAGGGCGGCATTCTTCCCCTGCCCACGTCTGGTTTTCTTTTCCTCCGTCCGCCATGGCAGGCTCTTCCTGAGGGACCAACGTGTTGCAGATGGCGGCCGGGACAGGCCCTGTGGCGCGCCTGCAGCCCCTGGTTCCTCTCCCCAGACACTGTCACAGACCGTGACGTCTGCAGGGGTTCCCCAGAGGTTTAAGGCAGTGGGACCCCTCAATTTCTCCAGTTCAGTGTCCTGCAAAACTGACCAGGGGCCCAGACAAGGGGAGGGCCTGGCAGAGGCTGAGCGTTGGCTGGGTTCTAGCTAAGCTTCTGGTTTGAGGCGAGGGGAGCCCCCAGGCCCGGGGGCTGTGTGTGGAGCCGGAGCCGAGGCTTTTGGTAGATGGACCGGGCTCTGATGGGGCAGAGGCAGGGAGGCTGCAACCCCTGTGCTCTGCCTGGAACAGGGGGCCCAGACTGGAACTGAGTCAGCGGACGGTCCACACCACGCCTCATGTCCTCCTCAGCTCTTCCTGACCTCTCTCCAGGCTTTCCAAACTCCCAGTCCCCAGACTGTGTGTGAAGGGACTAGGAGCAGTGGCCGGCACCTTTGGGGCCCCGACTGAGGACCGTGGGGGCCGCAGAGACCCCCGCCTGGGAGCCTGGCCGTCTGGGTGCCCGCAGGCAGGGAGGCCTGGCTGAATGCAGCGGGTGGAGTCTGGGAGGACATGGTTAAGGCCTCGTGTGGGAAGGGCTGACACAAAGGTGGCCCTGTCTCTTTGAAAAGAACAGGAGCACAGAGAGAGCGCATTCATCTCCTGGGACGCTTTGCCCTTGGCCCCAGGCACGTTCCTGAGCACTGAGTCATGGGAAGGGTGGGGAAGCAGGAAAGGGGTTTCGGGGACTGTGGGGAAGTGGGAGTCCAGCCCCAGAGGCTGGCGGGTGCCGGGAACCAAAGCCCGGGACGCCCTCTCCTGGCAGCTGGAGGGACAGCAGAGCTGGGCCCCCCAGTTGACCTCTGGCAAAGTGACCAAGCTCTCTCTAGGGACACAGACTCCTCCCCTTACGCCCACTCTTCCCTTGCTTTTCTAGCAATACCAAGAAGGAGGGTGACCTGATGGCCGCCCAGGCCCGACTCAAGGACCTGGAGGCTCTGCTCAACTCCAAGGAGGCGGCGCTGAGCACGGCCCTCAGCGAGAAGCGCACGCTGGACGGGGAGCTGCACGACCTGCGGGGCCAAGTGGCCAAGGTGACCCCGCCCGCCCGCCCCCGCCCGCCCCGGCCCCCCGCAGGCGCACACTCGCTCTCTGCCCTGGAGCCGCTCGGGGGTGCCCGGCCTGGCGGCCTGTCCCGGCATCCCGGCTCATGCCAGCAACACGTCCTCCCCTCAGCCACCGAGCACACGCATCTAGCACAGTGACGCCGACATAACCCACGGGCCGTTTCCACCTGACTGCAATGGCTGGCGCCTGGCCCTGTCCCCTCCCGGCTGGCCCTCCTACAGAGAGCCGTCCCCCTCTGGGGGACAGGAGAGGAGCGTGCCCCGTCCACAGAGCCCACGGGCAGGAGCTGATGCTCAGCCACACGCGGGACGCGTGTTTTTAACGCGTGGCATGTATTTGGTGGTCTTTACTTTCAAAACACTTTGCTGTCTACTCTGTTCTCTAATTTCTCATGTCACAGGCTAGAAACAGAATCTTGGAAGCTGGCTCGTTCCCGGTTTCCCAGCCTCATCTGCTTAGAGCAGGGCCAGGGCTTGTCCTCTGCCCAGCTTCCGTCCTGAGCTCTGTCCCCTCCCTGCCAGCCCCGCCACCACAGCGCACCGTGGAGAGGCCGGGACGTGCCAGCAGGCTGACTGCAGAGCCCGGCCTGGCCCATTCTCCCCGGTCTCCAGCCTCCGCTCCACCCCGCCCCCAGCCCTTCCCCGCCGCGCTGGCCGGCTTGTGCCTGCCAGGGTGAAATCTCAGAAGGGTGCCCCCCTGCTCAAACTCCACAGGATCTTTTCATGGCAGCTGAGAGTGCATCTCTTCATGGCCCAGCCCCTGCCCACCAGCCCGCCCCCTGCCCTGCAGGTGTCAGCAGCACTGACCCTCTGGGGGACCCCGAAGTGCACGTTGCCTCCGCCCCTCCGAGCCGCTGCCCACGCTCTGCCTGGCAGTGTCCCTCCCCAGGCCCTGCCAACCTGTCCTTCAGGTCCCAGCCTCTTGGAGTCCCCCCCCCCGAGCCTCGTCTACCACCCAGGCACACCGGCTCCCTCTTTCGTGTTCCCTCCAAACCAGGGACATGTGTCCTTTATAGCAGTGGCTGGATCGTGCCAGAGGGGAGGGGAGGTCTCTTTTCTGAGCATCGCACCTACCCGGGTAGCTACTGTGAGAGAGGAGATGACACTGCCTCCGTGGCATCCACGGCTCTCGCCCTGCACCTGTCCCACACAGAGGAAAGGGTGCGCTGGGAGCAGCCCCCTCCTCAGCCCCCCAGCTCAGAGTCCTCTGCTGCTTCCTCCCAGCTCGAGGCAGCCCTGGGGGAGGCCAAGAAGCAGCTTCAGGACGAGATGCTGCGGCGGGTGGACGCGGAGAACAGGCTGCAGACCCTGAAGGAGGAGCTGGACTTCCAGAAGAACATCTACAGCGAGGTGGGCCCCGCGGGCCAGGGCGGGGGGCGCCTGGCGACAGGCACTGGACGCCGGCCACAGGGTCAGAGCTCAGCGGCCTGACTCCCCCGGGAGCGTGGACGGGGGTGGGGCCATCGGCACCCGCCTCCCAGGTTGCAGTGCGGCCGACAGTGGCTCCCGGGGTTCCGCCCGGCGGGGAGCCTGGCTGCTGCGTCGCAGCCTCTGAGGACGTAGCTTGATGGGGTTTGTGTGCGACCCTTCCAGGAGCTGCGTGAGACCAAGCGCCGCCACGAGACCCGGCTGGTGGAGATCGACAACGGCAAGCAGCGGGAGTTCGAGAGCCGGCTGGCGGACGCCCTGCAGGAGCTGCGGGCCCAGCACGAGGACCAGGTCGAGCAGTACAAGAAAGAGCTGGAGAAGACCTACTCAGCCAAGGTGCGGCCGGCCACAGGGGGCTGGGGTGCGGCGGGGGCCGCGGTGCCCGGGACCGGGGTGCGGCGGGCCCCTCTCCGGCCCCTGCCTCCTCCTGGGCCCTGCAGCCCTAACCCTGTGTCCCACCCCCACCCCAGCTGGACAACGCCAGGCAGTCGGCGGAGAGGAACAGCAACCTGGTGGGGGCCGCCCACGAGGAGCTGCAGCAGTCCCGCATCCGCATAGACAGCCTGTCCGCCCAGCTCAGCCAGCTGCAGAAGCAGGTGCGGCCCCGCCCCCTCCGCGGGCCGCCCGGGCGGCTGCAGGGAGGGACCGCGGACGAAGGGCCTGGGACCTGGCGGCACAAGGCCTGTGCTGCTCCAGGACCGCCCCTATGCCGCCCGCCCAGAGCCTCGGTTTCCCCCGTGTAAATGGAGGTCATCGCAACCCTCCCGACTCAGGAGGTCCGCCGGGAGCCCCGGTGTGCGGTGTTAGAAGCGACCGCGTGACTCTAGGTGGCGGCGCCTCTCCTGAGGCAGAGATAGATTCCGGCCCCAGAGCAGGGGTTCCAGCCAGACACTGGGAGGGGCCAACGGGTGGCCGGCCCAGGCCAATTAGAGCCAGTGACTGGCCCCGAGGGGAGCCTGGGGAGCGTGGCCGCGCATCCTCTCGGGACCCTGGGGAGCTCACGAGCCCCGCCTCCCTCCCCCAGCTGGCAGCCAAGGAGGCGAAGCTGCGGGACCTGGAGGACTCGCTGGCCCGCGAGCGCGACACCAGCCGGCGGCTGCTGGCGGAGAAGGAGCGGGAGATGGCGGAGATGCGGGCGCGGATGCAGCAGCAGCTGGACGAGTACCAGGAGCTGCTGGACATCAAGCTGGCGCTGGACATGGAGATCCACGCCTACCGCAAGCTGCTGGAGGGCGAGGAGGAGAGGTGGGTCGGGCAGGCGCCTGGGTGCTCGCAGGCCGTTGGCCTGGCCGCGCTCGGCCTGGCCCCCAACCTCGTGTCTGTCCGCAGGCTCCGCCTGTCCCCCAGCCCCACCTCGCAGCGCAGCCGCGGCCGCGCCTCCTCGCACTCGTCGCAGACGCAGGGCGGGGGCAGCGCCACCAAGAAGCGGAAGCTGGAGGCCGCGGAGAGCCGCAGCAGCTTCTCGCAGCACGCGCGCACGAGCGGGCGCGTGGCCGTGGAGGAGGTGGACGAGGACGGCAAGTTCGTGCGGCTGCGCAACAAGTCCAGCGAGGTAGGCGCGGGCGGGGCGCCGAGGGGGCGCGGAGCGGGCCTCCCCGACGCGCCAGCTCCCCTTCCGCAAGTGGTTTCGTCTCTGGGAGCGTCAGTCTCCCCATCTGTGAAATGGGCGCGAACGGGAGCCCCGAACTCTGACGTGGGGAGGTGACAGTGGTCGGGGTGTCTGGCACAGAAGTGCCCACGACTGGCTGCTGTTACCCTTGGGGGTCGCAGTGCTGCGGAGGGGGTGCCTGCCTGGGTCCCTGAGCCAGGTGAACCCCGCCTGTGGACCGGCGTGCCCCACCTTCCCCATCCTCTCCTCCTGGCAGGACCAGACCATGGGCAACTGGCAGATCAAGCGCCAGAACGGAGATGACCCTCTGCTGACCTACCGCTTCCCGCCCAAGTTCACGCTGAAGGCCGGGCAGGTGGTGACGGTGAGTGCCGGGGTCTGGAGTGTGGGCGGGCGCTGCTCCGCCCGAGGACGGGTGGCTGGAGTGAGCGCCCTTCTCTGATCCTCTCTCCCCAGATCTGGGCTGCAGGAGCTGGGGCCACCCACAGCCCCCCGACCGACCTGGTGTGGAAGGCTCAGAACACCTGGGGCTGCGGCAACAGCCTGCGCACGGCCCTCATCAACTCCACCGGGGAGGTGAGTGAGCCGCAGGCTGGCCTCTGCGGGGCAGGGCTCCCGCGGCCACGCCGGAACCAGCCGCCCGCACTCCCTCGTCCACCTCCTCCACGGCCACGCGCCCGCTCGCGCGCGCAGTGCTGCGAGAAGCCTCCAGCTTCCGCTTCTTGGTGGCGCTGCCCCCACCCTGCGTCCGGGTCGAGTGGGAGGAGGCGCGGCCGCGGCTGCGCTGCGAGGTGGGGCTGGGGATCGGGCGGAGCCTGCGGACACACACGGAGTTGGGGGCCACTTTCTCCCGGCCCTGGGGCAGTCCCGGCCCTGGGGCAGTCCCAACCCCTAACC
This sequence comes from Eidolon dupreanum, assembly GCA_028627145.1. Taxonomy (NCBI): domain Eukaryota; kingdom Metazoa; phylum Chordata; class Mammalia; order Chiroptera; family Pteropodidae; genus Eidolon; species Eidolon dupreanum. The sequence continues at coordinate 41,143,838 of CM053517.1, forward strand.
CTGGCCAGGAGGCCAGCCAAAGCCTGCTCCCCAGCAGCCTGAGGGGCGGGAGGTAGACAAGAGGGTCTTGGGGGGGGCACGCTCCTGCCCTCACAGTCGGGCGGTGTCCTTCTGGGCTGGACACTGATTCCTGCCATCACCGCAGAGGCCGGGCAAGCAGCAGGCTGGACGAGGGGCAGGCCGCGGGAGAGGCTCTCGGGCTCGCTGCCCACCCCTCTTCCCCGCCCTGTCCCTAACCCTTGGGCCCGGCTGCGTCCCCGGCAGGAGGTGGCCATGCGCAAGCTGGTGCGCTCGGTGACTGTGGTCGAGGATGACGAGGATGAGGATGGAGATGACATGATCCATCACCACCACGTGAGTGGCAGCCGCCGCTGAGGCCACGCCCACACCCACTCCCACACCAGGCGCCAGCCAGGCCCGGCTGCCTCTCCCAGCCTCCCCACGCAAAATCTTGTCATTAAAGAGTGTTTTGGAACTTGACTTGCTGCCCCGGCTCTTCTTCTCTCTCCTCCCCATACCTTGAACAGGGACCCCAGGTGTCTGGGCGCCCTACTCTGGTAAGGAAGGGAGTGGGAACTCTCGGTGCCATGGAGTACCCCCGTGGGAGCAGTGGGCCGGGGTGTGGACAGACGTGGGGCACTCCCCCGGCCCTGCCTCTCTCCCCCACTCTGTTGCATGCGTTTCCTTTCTCGTCCCCCGCCCCGCTGCATGCCTCCTCCCGCTCCGCAGGGCCGGCCTCTCTGGGCCCCGCCCTCCCGTTCGTCCCGCATGCCCGCCGCCCCGCAAGCCTGCTCCTCTCTCCTCTCCCTCTTGAGCTGAGGAGCCAGGACAGTGTCACAGCCCCGCCCACCTGTGCCCAGGTCTTCCTGACCCTGCTGCCCGCCGCGCCTTCCCTGCCAGCCCAGCCTCCCAGGCCCCGTCGGGTCGGCCGCCCGCCCGGCGGCCCCTCGGCACACCCCCGCCGTCACGCCGGTGGCCCCAGCCCGCAGGAGCCCGGAGCGGGGCGCGCGGCCCGAGCAGGCGGTCCCGGACTCGCCGTCCCGCCTGAGCCTTGTCTCCCTCCCCAGGGCTCCCACTGCAGCGGCTCGGGCGACCCCGCCGAGTACAACCTGCGCTCCCGCACCGTGCTGTGCGGCACGTGCGGGCAGCCTGCAGAAAAGGCGTCCGCTGGCGGCGCGGGAGCCCAGGTGGGCGGATCCGTCTCCTCTGGCTCCTCCGCGTCCAGCGTCACAGTCACGCGCAGCTACCGCAGTGTGGGGGGCAGTGGGGGTGGCAGCTTCGGGGACAGCCTGGTCACCCGCTCCTACCTCCTGGGCAACTCCAGACCCCGAACCCAGGTGAGTCGTCCCTTTGCCTCCATACCCCGCTGGCAGAGGACCCTGGTCCTCGAGGGTTAGGACGGGGTGGCCTTGTGGGGGGCAGAGCCTTCTCCTCCGCAGCCCGGGGGAGTAGGAGCCTCCCCCTGCCACCCCAGATTCTAGGCAGTCCACCCCTGCTCCCGCCCCTCCTGTCTGAGCCCCAGACTGGAGGGCAGGTGCAGGGCTGCCGCCAGGGGAGGCGGGCGGGCAGTGGCCCGGTGCTGTTGCTCATACCTCTCCCCTTCTCTCCTCCCACAGAGCCCCCAGAACTGCAGCATCATGTAATCCGGGACCTGCCAGGCAGGGGTGGGCTGGAGGCCTCCTGCTTCCTCCTCACGTCATGCCCACTGCCTCCCATTACTTCGTGGGAGGGGCTTCAAGCCAAAGAAAATACCCCTTTGGTTTTTTCTTCTATATTTTGTCTTTTTTTCTAAGAGAAGTTATTTTCTACAGTTGTTTTATACTGAAGGAAAAACACAAGCAAAAAAAAAAATATATAGCATCTATCTCCATTCGCCTTTCACTGTCCCCGCTTCCAGGAAACTCTGTATCTGCCTTAAACCAAAGACGGCTCCTCCAGGAGCCACGGGGCAGGGGGGCCTTCATGGAGCCGAGTCTCTGCTTTTCTGCCCTGCCCGCTGCCCCCTCCCCAAACCCCACAAACATGGTGCCTGAGGCAGGTGTGCAGCCTTCCTGGCCAGCTTCCAAGGGAGGAGGGGTGAGCTGGGCCCCTGGGCTGGCCGCCATCAGCCCAGCACGCCTGGCTGCCTGGCCGAGGCTCCTCTGCCTGCCCGCCCCCAGCCCACCCTGTCCCTAGCCCCGGGGCGATTTGGTTTCTCCCCGGGTACCAGCTGAGCTTGCTTTTTCTATATTTTATGTAGACAAGAGATGGGAAGGAGAGGGAGGTTGACAGAAGGGAAGAGATGTTAGTTAGAGCCAGCTTTCACTTGGCTTTAGAGCCGGGTGGGGCTGCCCAGTCCTGGAGGTGAGGTCAAGTGTGTGCAGGGCGGGAGGGGAGGGAGGCTCACTAAAAGGGTGAGAGCCCGCAGGGCCCGCCCCACGGGAGGACGGCGAGAGGGGGTGGAGGGTGTGTGGCAGTGGTTGCTGGCAAACACTAAGGATCCCCTTGCTACCCACTTCCCATCTGCACCCCTCTCTCCTCCCCAGATCAATACACTAGTTGTTTTTATCCCTGGCTGCTCGGTGTCTTTGTCAGTGGGCGTCACCATCTGTTCTGAGGGACAGACACACAAATGTGCAGTCACTGCCGCACGGCCTCACCCCTGCTCTGGGGTGGGTGGGATGAGCCCTCAGCACCCCAGGCGGTGGCCGGTGGGCAGAGGCGGTGACAGCAGCAACACCACCCACTCGGGCGCTCGCCGTGGGAGTCCCTCGGAGGCAGACTCTCCTGCCTGCGCCCTTCAGCCCACCGTCGTGCCGGCCCTGAGCTCGGCGTGAACGCACCGCGGGGACCCAGGCTGAGCGGGTGGGAGCCGGTGAGGGCCGTGAGCAAGGAGGACTAACAAGCAGACCAGGTCCCTTTGTGCCACATTCTGCTCTGCTTGGACAGGGGCAGCGAACAAGGCGGCAACAGCGAACAAGCCCCGTCCTCAGGGAACTTCCACTGCAGTGGGAGTCAGGAAATGTGGGCCAGGGGCCCGGGGTGTGTCAGGTGTGCGGGGACCTGGGGACGGAAGGAAAGGCTGCCAAACCGGAAAAGGCTCCGGTAACCGGCTCCTCGGGACCTTTTGGTTCCAGAACGTCGCTGCCTTGTCTCATCTCACCCTCACACTGTCCCGAGAGCTAGTTTTGTCCCTCTGCCCCTGGAAATGGGCTCAGAGTTCACCTGCCCGAGGCCACACAGTGAGGAGGCGGCCGGGATCCCAAGGGCTCTGGCTGCAAACCCGGGCTCCTGCGACATCGCACTCCTCCTCAGAACAGAGTGATGACGACATATGTTTACACTGGGGATGAAGACTTGCGCGCCTGAGGGAGAGAGAGCGTGTCTGGGTCTATGGGCAAGACAGACGGCCAGACGGCGGGACGGGAGCCTCCGAGGCCTGCACGTCCCGAGCCGGCCACCGGGGGGCGCCAGAGCCCCGCCACGGCTGCGAGGCGTCCGCGCTACCGGGGCTCGGGGGAGCCTGCTGATTGGCGGCTGTGGAGAATGGGGTGTGGGGATACCCCGCTGGGGGGGCACTGGGGCCTCAGGCGAGGCCCCCGTTCCTAAGAAGGGCCGAGGGGATAAGGAAACCAGCACAAACTGCTGCCAGCGGTCATGCGGCCGAGCTGGTGCCTCCGCCCACGTGGTCGCCTCACATGACACTCAGGACACAAGCTGGCACTCAGCAGGCCACATGTGATCATTTAAATTTTTTTTTTTTATTTTGTTGTTGTTAGAATATATAACACGTACTGTGTAGTAAAACTGGGAAGAAATGTCACCCCTTTTCAATCGCCCAGAGGCGACCCGTGATGAATTGGTTTCCTGCCAGACGCTTTTCCTGAGCACACACACTCGACACCCGAGGCTTAAATGTCGATTCCGCTTTTCACAGTTACAGGCACAAAGCATTTCCCCCTGTTATTTCAAAGTTCATAAACATTCTTTAAAATAACTGACTCTTCTGTCTGTTTCATGTGACGCTTTGCTATTACAGAGAGGGTACGAAGGAACCACGAAAAAGAGTTGTCACCCGTCCTCCCCTGCTCGGCGAGGACCGCCGTGAAGTGATGGGCAGAGGCTCTCAGCGTTTATTTTTATTTTCGGTTTTCAAATATATGCCTACATTTACAATTTTCTGCCAGCTGGTACAAACGACACTTCCTGAAATGTACATCTGTGCACATCTCTGGGAAGTTCTGTGACATAAATTCCAAGAAGGGGTCAGGCTGAGTTAAAGGGATACAGGGGATAAAGTCCATTGATAGCATCGCCAAGCGACCTCCGAGGAAGCCGCGCCTGTCACCCTCGCTGCGGCACAGCTCACCCCGCCCTCCCCCCCTCCCATACCATCTCCCCCACCCCCCATACCACACACCACCAACCCCCCCCCCGCCTCCCGTACCACCCTCCCCCCACCTCCTATACCACAAGCTTCTCCGAGTTGATCTTTGCCAACTTGATAGGAGAACAGTGATTTTCATGATTGTTTCAAGTGACATTTCTTTGAAGAGAAGTTGAAAAAATTTTTCCCATTACTGTGTATTGATTATTTGCATTTCTTCAGGTGTGAATGTTTCTATCTCCTTTGCTCATTTTCTATTGGCAAGATTATCTTTGTTGGTTCTTAAGATCATATGTTTAATAAAGGATGTTTGTTATACAAAAGTACTTTTTCCCGTGGCCGAGTGTTTATACAACACTTCACTTAACCCTCCCGTGCTGGACATTTCACTAAGTCTCAGTTTTATATTATAAATAATGCCACAGTGAATGCCTTTTTTTTTTTCTTTTTTAGCAGCTTTATTGAGAGAGAATTCACACACCACAAGACTCACCCATTTAAAGCACACAGTTTGGTGGTTTCCAGTAAATTTAGAGTTGTGAATGACTTTTCTTTACATATTTCAGGTCATGTCTTAAGATGGAACCCTGACGGTTCCCCTGCTGACTGGTCTTACTTCAAATTCATGGCCACCCCCGCCTCCTGCCCCCAGTACTACTTCTCCTGTGCTCCTGTCCCCAGCCTATGTCCCCTTTCTCCAGGGGACTATTTCACATATTCTCCTCTTTCTCCAAACTTCCCCTCCTCACCCAGCTGCTGACCCGCCTCCTTCTTCACCCCAAAGACGTAGCTCTTGTCAAGGTTCCCATGGCCTGCACCTTGCTTGCCAGTGGCCACTTCTCGGTCCTCATGTTCCTTGACCTTATTGGTCGCAGATAACCACTCTCTGGTTCTTCTCAGCCTATGCTGCTGACTCTTCCTCCTTTCCCTGACCCCTGACAGATGGCATGTCCCCGGGCTCGACTCTTCTCTGTCTCCACTTGGTCCTGAGAGGCTCCGTCCAGGCTCAGGGCTTTAAGCACTGTCCACATGCTGGTGACTCCTGGGCTTACGATTCAACCCATTCCTTTGCCCAGAACTCTATACGTGAATGCCACTCGGTGGCTTCATGGCATCTCAGAGTCAGCTTGTCCAGAACTGACACCCTGAGTCTACCCACCGCCAAGTCTGCTCTGCCCAGACTGTCCCCATCTCCGCTGCCGGCCAGCCTTCTCCCCTCTTATGCCACGTGTTCAACCCATCAGCAAATCTCGTCAGCTACACCTTTAAACTACGTCTGGAATCCAGTGCACCGTGACTGCCGCCTCCCATCTGGACTGTGGCATCAGTTCCTGACGCCTCCCGCGGCGGCGGGGCCTTCGGCAGCGTGGCCCTCCTCTGCCCCAGACCCTCCAGAGCCTTCCCGCGGCCTCGGCACAGAAGCCCAGGTCCCGTGATGGCTCGCAACGCCGGGCACGGCGGCCCCCGCCTCGTCTCTCACCGCCCCTGCTCATGCTCACTCGGGCCCCAGGGACAGCCCAGGTACCCGCGCACACGCGGCACACGCAGCACACGCAGCACACAGAGCACACGCAGCACACGCGGCACATGGAGCACACGCAGCACACGCGGCACACGCGGCACACGCAGCACACGCAGCACACAGAGCACACGCGGCACACGCGGCACACGCAGCACACGCGGCACACGCAGCACACGCGGCACACACGGCACACGCAGCACACGCAGCACACGCCTGCCTCGGGATGTTTGCACTGTGGTTCCCTCTGCCTGGACCACTTTCCCATCAAACATCTGCAGGCTGGGTCCCTCATTTTCTCCAGGTCTCTATTCAGATGTCACCACCCAGCAGAGCCTCCCTGACTGACCGAAGGTCGTGAACTGGCCCGACCTCCCTGCCCTGAGTCCTGTCACTTCCTCGTCACCCTCCCTGCTGTCACCGGACGTAGTTGACAGGTGTGTTTGTTCATTTTCCATCGTCCAGAAGACATGCAGCTGGTGGCAGGGATCTTTGTTTCATGCCCGCTGAGACCCCGGCACCTACTGCGGAGCCCGACAGCACAGTAGGTGCTTTACGCACGCTGCAGAGGCCCGGGCGGGCTCAGAGGTGGACGCACGCGGAGCCCCAGGCCCGCTGCCAAATCCTTCCCGAGCTTGGGACCAGTCCTCGCTTCGCCGCCGGTGGGCAAGCTGTGAGCCGGTTCCCCGTCTGAGTGAGGAGGCGACGGGCCCCAGAGCTGTGCCTGCTGGTGGCGGGGGGCTCAGGACCCCTTGCTGCAGCACCTCGGAGCTCTGCACGAGGACCTGGGCGGCTTTGCGGAGGGAGGGGTTCTTGTGGGTGGGCGTGGAAGACGGAAAGAACTCTACCAGGTAGAAACGAGAAGAGGTGTTCCAGGTGATTCCGCGTTGCTCCTCGCAGGTAGGAGACATAGATAAAGTGACATTTGTGGATGGCAGGGCCCGGGGGCGCGGGGAGCCTTCCCCGACGAAGAGCTGGGAGCGGGGCCCGGACGCCAGCCGAGGGCACTGGGGAGCCAGAGGGATTCCGAGCGAAGGCGTGACGTGAGAGCTGGCTGGCGGCTGGCGGCTGGCTCGCCGCTGGCATTTCCTTGTCCCTCTCCTTGTCTGTTTCTCTCAGCTGTTGCCAGTCCTTCCATGGCGGAAGTAACTGGCTAAGTCATTCCTTTTCCACGTCACCACCTGACGACCTATTGGGGGCTTGGTGAGAGGGGTCGACTCGCGTCTCTTAGCCTCCCCAGGCCCCAGTGTCCCCTCACCCCGCCCCCCCGAGCGGTGGACTCGGAGAGGCACTCAGGAGGGCAAGGTGCCCCTCCCGCTCCGGGCCGGCCCCAGGCTGCACAGTCCTGGGCTGGTTCTCCTCGTACCAGTCGGCGCCAGCTGGCAGCCCGCACCGGAGACCGAGGTGGCACGGATGTGGGGGATGGGGAGGAAGTGGGCAGGGCCCCAAGGGGAGCAGGGGCCAGGATCCGAGGAGGTGGTGGTCAGAAGCTCGGTGGCCAACGTGAGGGTCCCGTGAGACAAGGGAAAGACTAGACTAAGGAATCTGGAGCCTTTCAGGGCAGCAGAGGGGGCACTGGGCCCCCCATTCTGGCCCTCCTGCCCCTGGCAAACCTGATCCTCCCCCCCACACTTTCCTCTACACCCACCCCTTTAAGCTGCCCCTGGCTAATTCGTGTTGGGCCTTTTAAGAGGCGCCTGGGAACTGGGGCACCGGGGGGAGCTGGCAGGCCCCCCGCCCCCGCCATGCCCGCCTCTGCTCCACCCCTGCCCGGTACGGACTCCGCTGGAGGTCTCGGACGCCCGGGTGAGGGTCTCCGCTGCTGGGCTGGGGGTAAGGCTTGGAAGTGGGCCGGGGTCCCTGGGTCGGGATGGGGTGTGGGATGCCGGTCTCCCAGCACTGGGGACACGGGGCGTCTGGAGATAGTGTCGGGGGCCCTGGCCGGGCGGTCCTCTGGCTTCACACTGGGGGTGTGGAGGGGTTTGAGGGGCAGATCCTGGGGGGCAGGATGTGTGGGTCTCCTCCCCCTCCAGCACTCCCTGCCCCACCTGCAGCGGAAGACATAGGACGCCCACTCCCTGTCTCCCCACAGGTGGGGAAACTGAGGCTCGGCAAGCCAGGGAGATGGGGCTGTGTGCGAGGCAGCAGGGGAGATGGGGCTCAGGCTGCAGAAAGGCACCCCTTCCTTCTCCACCCCAGGGAACTGGACCTGGGGACTTGGGGGTCCGGCTCCCATCAGCAAGACTAGGTCCCTGCTCCCCACGGGGACAACTGAGTGCCTTCCTGGGGTCGTGGTTTCCATGTCAAGGCCAGAGAGGGCCCCCCAGAAGCCCCCTCCCCGCCCCCAGGTGGCCTGGGTTAAAGTGCAGCTTGGGGGGTGCGCTCGTGGACCCCAGCTTCACTGTCTTGGATCACTCAGAACTGCAGCCATGGACTGGGTCGACCAGCGAACAGGGACGGGGCGGGGTGGGGCCTGGGACGCTCTTGCCGCTGAGTGTAGTTACAAGCCTCACGTCCCCTTCCTCCAGCCCGCCACCTCGATTCCACGTGTCCCAGCTCTGGGCGAGAAGCCCTAACGCAGCAGGCACCCTCAAGTCTGAGGAGGCGCTGGGGGCGGCACCGGCAGAGTCCGGATGGAGGGGGACGGAGGGGGACGGAGGGGGACGGAGGGGGACGGAGGGGGACGGTGGGGGATGTGCCGGCAGCTCCTGCGGAGGCCACTTCCGCTTTCCGCACAAGCCTTGCCCTCCTCGCCCTGCCCTAGACAGAAAAGCTCGCCCGGCACCCCGGCCCGCACCCAGGAGGGGAGCTGCACAGCCTCTGACACCCTCTGCCCCGGGCTGTCACCAGCACAGCCTCTTACACCCTCTGCCCCAGGCTGTCACCAGCATGCTCGCTCCACTCCTCCTAGACATGCGACCGCGTCTGGACACAAGCCGTGCTACTCCCGGGTAGGCTGCAAAGCCAGCGCTTCACACGCGTGGGTCGCAGAGGGCACGTGCCGCCTGGGCCCACACGGCGGGCTGCAGGTGCAGGCTGGGCCCCGGGCCCTTGCTCGCCAGCCCCGTGGCGCCTGTTCCACAGTCTTCCCACCGCCGAGACAGGCCGACCTTCAGGGGCTTTTCAACTTGTCACATTACCGAGAGGTCGAGAGCCCAGCGAGGACGGGAGGGCTCGCGGGTCAGTAGGGTTGCTCAGGATCACGGCTGGCAGAGGACATAGGCCCGGCTCCCACAGCCCAGCCAGACCCCAGGCCGCGTCTGCCCTTCAGGGCGGGGAAGGCCGGCTCACACTCGTCCGGCTTCATCCCTGCCCGCTCTGGACCGCTGGAAAGCCCTCTCCGAAGTCCGCCCTCCATCTCTCCTCTCTTAGCATGAACCTTCCCCTCCTAGTAGGTCAAGGGGTTAGTCAAGGCTTCTGGAGAAGGGGTGCCCCTTCCCACCGAAGTTGGGGTACTAGTAATAGGAGAGGCTTCTTAGGCTTCTCGACAGACGAGAGACCCTGTCTCTCGTCTTATTCGCACAGGTATTTATGTGTTCCTTTGCTCCCACCCTGGCAAACTCGGTGTGCATGGGGTCAGGCTGGCTGGCATCCCGCTGTGACCACCTGCATCCTCTGCGTTCCCACAAAGAGGGAGACCCAGCAGGACCCACTGTAAGGGAAACTGGCCCCAGCTGACCCTGATCCCAGCTGGGGGTCAGCTGCTCTGCGATGCCCGCCTGCCACTGGGCTGAACGGTGACCCCCCAGGGGCTAGCACCCCCTCCGCCTCCCCCCACAACTGGAGCCCGGCCTCCTCCACATGTGGACCCGGGAGCTGCAGAAGGTGGGGCGCAGGGGGACACGGGTAGGAGGAGGAAGAATGTGGGGAGATTCTAGTCCCTCCCACTTAGAGATGCGGTCGCCATGGCAACTGAGGACCAGTGAGGCGGGATGGGGTTGGGGTTGGGGATGGGGGCGGGGGTGTGGCAGGACTGAGCCCTGGGAGACCACAGGCTGGCTTTCGGAGGGGAGGGAAACGCAGCACGTCCCCAGGCTCAGGTAAGGGGACAGGAGAGCCACAGCTCTGAGGGCAGAGGGCGGGCCATTGTCTGGCACGGGCTCTGTCCGGAGGAGGGGGCGAACACAGGGGTCGGGCCATTGTGCGCGGTGGTCGCTTGGTCGCTCAGCCTCCCGGCGCTAGTCAGTCTGGAGGAGAGGGCCTGGGAGGCGCCGGTAAGGGGCTGGGGGGCTGCACGGGAGACAGCGGGGGCGGGACGAGGCGGGGGGGGGGGTTGCCGGGGAGCAGAGGCTCCGCGCCCTCCACGTAACGAATAGAAGTTGCTTTGACTTGCTTGTGACCCTGACCGAGGTTTGCGAGGGGCAGGCGGGTGGGGCTGGGGAAGGGGAGCCGGAGCGCTGCTGCTGCCCGGGACGTCCCAAGGCTGAGGGGGGGCGACCCTGGCTCTACCGGGTCATCGCGCTCCAGCGGCTTCTCTCCCCGGTACAGGAGCCCCCCTTAGTGCGGTATCCCGGCTCCAGGGGCGCAGAAGGAGCCTTGCGGTGGGTGCCGGGCGGGCGGGGGGGGGAGCGGGGGCGCGGACGGAGCGACACCGTGTCCCCCGGCCCTCCCACATCTGGATCTTCCCTGGGCCAAGAAGCCTGGCAGAAAGGGGCTACTGTCTGATGAGGTCTAGGGGACCCAGAGTGGGGTCCCCCGAGCGTGCCCAGAGGCTCCTCAGCCTGGGCTCCAGGGCTTGTGGAGAAAGGAGCTGGGGAACCCCCACGTTGGGGCTGGGAACGGGCACGGCCCCGCGGCCTGCTCCCTGACCCTCCCCACCCGCGCCCGAACCCGACAGGACTGGCCCAGACAGCTGCGCTCCCGGGCCTCAGTTTCCCCACTCGTCCAGAGAGGGCTGCGAGCCCTTCAGCTCCGAGCTTCGTGGACGCTGTGGGCAGGACCCGCCGCATCGCTTGGGAGCCGGGTGCAGAAGGACGGCACGGGCCCCTGGTGTGGGGCCGGCTTGCGAGGCGGCGGCAGGGAGCGTTAGACGAGGCGTGGGTCTGTGAGGCTGCTCAGGCCGCGAGCCCACGAAGCCAGCCCCAGCTGTGGGCCCTGCCAGCCGCCGCAGGGGGTGGCAGCGGGACTGCGGCCTGCCTCGCAGGCTCTGCCGCCAGAGGGGCGGGGGCGGGGGCGGGGGCGGGGCAAGGGGGCCCTGCCTCCCCCTCCTCCGGCGCCTGGAAGGAGGCCCCGGGCAGGCAGGGCGGCACCGTACCTGTACTGACAGCCCTTCTCCGCAGGGGCTCCTGTCCTCTTTGGGGTCAGGGGTCACCCCAGAGGCTGTGTCTTAGTCCAGAGGACCTGGAGCTCGGTCCCCCCACCCCCCACATACACACGCTGGCCTTCTCCATCTGAGAGGCTGAGCGTCCTGGCCCGGGCAGGGGCTCGGCAGGCAGTGTGGCTCAGGGGTTAGCTCGAATGGGCCCGTCTGAGTTTAACCGGGCTTCTAGCTGCGTGATGTCACCTTCCTCCTCTGGGAAGTGGGGTCCTGGGGCTACTCTCTGCAGAAGTGGCTGGAAGTCTGACCGTGCAGACGACCCGTTGGCTGGAGGTTCTGGGGCCGGGAGGCCTGGGGCCAGGGTGCTAAGCCTTCCAGAGAGGCTGGGAGGTGGGGCTGGAACTTTCTCCCCACTTCACCCCTCAACAGAACCCCTCCCAGTGACCCAGATAAGCTAATCTGTTCAAACACGGAGGCCCAGGGGCAGGGTAGGGCCCGCATCTGAGCTGGGCTTGGGAGACACAGAAGGTGGGGTCCGGGTGGGGGTTCCCCCTCGATTCTGAGAGTCAGGAAGTCATTCTGGGGGGTGGGGGGGGTGGCCCATGACTTCTCTCAAGGACCCGGTGACCAGCCTCCATGAGAGTCTGGGGGAGTCTCAGGCAAGTCTGGATAGAAACAGCTGTCAGAAAGGGTCCAGCTGAGACCACCCCACAGGGAAATGACCGAGGATGAGAGGCAGCTGAGCAGCCTTCGACACGCGTTGCAGGGCCCAGCCGTCACTGTGTAGGGCAGCCACACAGCAGGAGGGACTTCCTGATGGTCAGGCAGGTGCTTTAAGGAGGAGGCGGGCGATTTATTGGAGTCGGACCGGCCTCGGGGTGGCATTGGCCTTGGGGTGGCTGTGCTCTATAACCAGCAGTCAGGGCTGAGTGGGCAGGAAGCTGCCCGCTTTGTAGGTCATGGAGTTGGGTGCTGGAGGCCTCGTGAACCCTGCGCGATGAGTTTTCCCCTGGCGCCTTTGGGGAGGAGCGACCAGCCACCATGGGGAAGTTGGGTGCCTCAGAAGTGTGTTTCAGAAGTATGAGCTCAGATGGGAAGTTTTCTGGGTCTTCCACCAGCCTGATGCCGCCATGGGGGTGATGGGGATTGGGCCTCACCGGGACTTCTTCGGTAAAGCCGCGAGGGAGAGCCCCATGCAATCATTTCATTTTTAAAAGACATGGCCCTGCCACAGGTGGCAGTTTCGAAAGTCGGGCCAGTGCAGAGACTTCCCAGTAGGTGGGAGTGGTGAGCCCCCACCTCGTGGGTAAGCGAAAAGAGGAACATGAAAGATGGGGCTGTGTCCCCCGCCTGGAGATGTTGAGCAAGGGAAGACGCCGCTGTTTGGCTGGTTAGACAAGATGCGAGGGGACAAGGGAATGGCTGAAGCGACCTAGAAACTTCCTGGCCTTTTAAACTTTCTGGAAAGACAGAGGTGAACAGAGGGGAAGAGAGAGGCGTGTCTCCTTTTATTCTCCTCCCAATCTACCAACTTCCGCCCAAGCCCGGGACCTGTCACAACTCGAGAGGTGGAAATTCTGGTTTCCCTCTGCTGGGGCTGGCTCGGCGTGATGGGCACCGGGGGGTCTTGCCCCTGGCCAGGTTAAGCCCCTGCCCACTGCCTCGGGGGCCTGGGAACCCCCGCTCACGTCTTTCTCTCGGATGGCACCTCCGCCCGAGAGTCTGGACGCCTGGTTCTGCCCTGTGGCTGGCTCGAGGGTATGTGAGATGAGATGGGTGGCTGGGGCTGGCGGTCCCCGGGGACGGGCAGCAGCGGCACAGAGGCCAGGGAGAGGGTGGGTGGCTGCAGAGGCTGGGCGACAGCCAGCCACCCCCTGCCATGGTCCGCCTGCTTGGGGCATCGGCGGGCAGGGGTGAGTGTGAGGATCCGAAAGTGCCAGGAGAGTCAGGCCTGGGGGATCTGTGCTTTGAGTGCGGTCATCTGCTCCCCACGAAGTCCCCTGTGGGGGTGGGGGCGATGGTTTGGACTCTGGGGCTGTAGGTAGGAGACCAGAGGGGAACAGCTGGACTTCCCTGGGTGGGGGGGCGAGGCCGCAGGCCAAGGCCATGCCCTGTGCCAGCGATGGAAGTGAGACTCGGGACCCGGAGGGCTTTCTGAAGAGGAAACTGTCCCCTAGCCCTGCCACTCCCACACGCTTCTGCTGCCTGGGGCCCTCCGATTGGTCCCGGGGCAGACGTGGTGAGGATATTCTGCCAGAGAGCCTGCCGCTGTCTCCCCAGAGCCCGCGGACGGCCTGAGGCTGAGCATGGCCCCTCCCGCCCCGGGCCCGGACCCCTGGAGCCTCCTGGGCCTTTTCCTCCTCCGACTGCTGCTGCTGCTGCCGCCAACTGCAGGGGAGGATGGACAGGGGCCCGTGCCCAGGGTCCAGTACCTCGCAGGTAAGTGTTTGATGACCTGGAAGTGTGGGGATGGCGACAGCCAGCTGGAGGGAGGGGCGAGGAACAGACTTGGAGAAACGGAGAGGCCAGGGCGAGAGGCGGAGGGCAGGAGACAGACGGAACCAGAGGTTCGCAGCCAGACAGGACTGAGATGACGCCGCCGGGGTGAAGGCTGAGTCGAGGGAGGACGGGGCCAGGGCACCACTCCGGGCTCTCCCAAGCCAGGGGCTTTATTTCCCCTCCTTAAACCTCACTGTCATCGAGCTGGGCACCTCGAACCCGTAACTGCTTTCACATCCCCGGGTGCCCCCAAGGTCAAGGCCCATGCCAGAAGGACTTCTGCGGACATAGTGACCCAGGACACACCAGGCCTGAGCCAACCACACAGATCAGGCTGGGCCAGGCACGTTCGGTACCACAGGGATGTGAGGACTTAGGGTGGCCCGGCTGGGGTACAGGACATGGGTCCCCGTGGGCACAGCTCGGCTGGTTTCTTACTGAGGCTGTGGACTGCTGGCCTCCCACTTGTGCGGGAAGATCCAGCAAAAGGCCCAGGCCCTGCAGGAGGCGTGGGCCAGGGGGCGTGGGGCAGAGGCTCCTGGGCACGGCTGTGTCTTCAGCTTCTTTTGGGGCCAACGTGGTGAAGGAAACGTGTGATGCCCACTGAGGGAGGGGCCTCCTCTGTGTCGGGGCTGGGACACCCCCCACACAGGACGGCCCCCGCCGGCAAGGTGCTGGCATCCCACGTGGAGCAGACGAGCCGTCGACAGTCATGCTGCTGGCGGTCGGGGTTCCCTAACGGGGGTTTCCACTGCTCTGGGGGAGCCCAGCCCTCCCAGCGCCTTGCCACACTGTTCCCCACTCCTCCTCGTGAGCCCGTCAGAGACTCAGCCTCCAGCGGTAATAATTAGCCCATCAGTTCTCCAACTAATGCAAGTCGAACGTGCTCATGAGGGAGGGTTACGGGGCACCTCGGCCTTGCCTGTGGCCAGCGGGGCAGGGGCGCGCACACCCCGTCACGATGCCAAGGTGACCGAGAGCACCTGGGCTTGCCTCCTCTGCCCTGGGGACACCAGGCATGCCCGCGGAGACTCAAAAGAAAGGCGTCCCTTCTGCTCGGCCTCCGGCTCTCCTTCTAGTGGGGAAATTTCCTGCAGGCGGGGAGGGGAAGGAAGTGGGCCGAGAGCGGAGCCTTACAAGCCGCAGCGGCTCAGACGCGCAGTCTGCCCGTGTCTAGCTTTCCTGCCTGCGGCTGCTGACACCCTCCTGCCCACCCGCCCTGCAGGGCCATGTCCCCTCAGCGCGCTGTCGAGCATCCACTGCATCTCACTTTATGTCCGGTCCCTTCGTCTGTCTGTCTGTCTGTCTCTCGGTGTGGGCTGCCCACCCCCAGCCCTGGGCTGTCATTACCTTGTCTCTGGCCGCCTGTCCTCTCTACTGTGGGCTCGACACACACAGCCCAGGGCGAGGTGCAAGGAGGTGCTGGTGAGGAGTGACCCGCCCCCCGCAAGGCCCGGAGACCACACTCCGCCAACCCTCCCCTTCCCCCACTTCTGTCTCAGAAGTCAGCTGCCTGCCCACCAGCCCGTCACTGGTCACTCACCTCTTCTCATCACCTCCCGACAGGGGATGGCCGCAGGGCTCTGAGCCTCTTCCATCAGAAGGGCCTCCAGGATTTCGACACTCTGCTCTTGAGTGCTGATGGAGGCACCCTCTATGTGGGGGTCCGGGAGGCCGTTCTGGCCTTGGATATCCAGGATCCAGGTGTGCCGCAGCTGCAGAGCATGGTGAGGGGCCCAGGGACGGAGGGTGCGGGCTGGGGTGGGGAGGGGGCCGTCGGCTGCCCTGCGCCCAGGCTGCCTGTGGGTGAATAACCACCCCATTACTGTTATCTCTACAGTTAACCTTTGAACAATGCGGGTTTGAACTTTGTGGGTCCTTATGTGAGGATTTATTTTTCAGTAAATGTACGGTTAGCTCTCTGTCCCCCTGGGTTTCCCATCTGTGGATTCAAGCAACTGCTGATTGAAAACAGCATTTTTGATCCACGGTTCAGAATCCGTGAGCACCAAGGGCGACTGCATGCATCATCCCACCCCGGGCATCGTGGGGCCGGAACCCTGTGGGTGCTGAAGCACGGCCATGGTCAAGTTTGGGGGACTCATAAGTTATATGCGGATGTTCGACTGCGCAAGGGATGGGGTCCACCGTCTTCACAGTAGTCAGTGACGCACGGTACACATATCTGGTCCACATACCAGACAAGAACTGCAACAGCGGCCTCACCATTCATCGGCAGCACGGATACTGGTCGAATAGCATTTATTGCTAAAATGACTGAAATCATCGACACATGGGAGAAACATTGACTCAAGTGTATCAATAACGTATCCACCGGCTTGTAGAAATGGCAGGAGCTTCAGTGCTAAATTACAGTTGCCTTGCAAAGGCAATGGCGTGAGAGAGAAATGAAAGAGGGGGGGGGGCGCGGCCGGCAGCTGAGAAGCAGCCCCCAGTTTGTGTGTGGTCTGCGGGCCACCTGCACAAACGGGATGCTGGTGAAAACGCAGGTTCTCTGAAGTGTGATCCAGGAGCTGACATTTTAAACAATTTCCCCAGAAATGTGTGGTTTGACAACAGCTGCTCTGTACACGGCACATTGCCCTGGGCGGTTTTCATAGGCCACCTAGTTGTGCCCTCCGGAAGCCTGTGAAATGGATCAGGTTCAGTCAACCATCAAGTGGCTGAGCTCGGTTCCAGCCCAGGTCCGATCCCACAGCCACATGCTGGCGTGGAGCTGCGTCCTAGTGAGCATCGGCAGCATCCGAGTGACAGCCCTGGTCCCCGGCTGGTGTGGCTATAGCCCTCAGCAGGTCTTGCCTGCTGGCGATTTCATACCAGAGCCAAGAAGGGGATGGCAGGTCAGAGCTATCAGACCTGGGCACCTCACTTCCCTTTCTCTCCCCCTCCCGACTCCCCATTTCAGATACCCTGGCCGGCCAGTGACAAAAAAAAGAGCGAATGTGCTTTTAAGAAAAGCAACGAGGTAAGTAGAGGTGGGGATAGAGGGGCCCGAGGAGAGAACCCGGGTGTCCCCAGGCCAGCACTGGCTGACCTCAGTTTGCGTGAGGTTTGCGTGACTGCTGCCCGCATCGTGGTAGAGGCACAGGGGCCACCTCCACGCTGCCCAGCCCTCCTCCCCACCAGGAAGTGGGGGCAGCCTCCAGGGGCCCGGGAGTTTGGGGCAAGTGGGCTGGAGACCTGAATTCTCTATCCTGAATTCTCTATCTTCCCCAGACACAGTGTTTCAACTTTATCCGTGTGCTGGTCTCTTTAAATGCCACCCACCTCTACGCCTGCGGCACCTACGCCTTCAGCCCCGCCTGCACCTTCATCGTGAGTTTCCTGGCACCCAGCTCTCGGGCCCCCAGCCTCCCTGCTCACGTCTGCTCCCAGCCCATCCCCTGCAGCTCTGGACACCGCTGGCCTTCCAGAGCAGAGCCCCGTGAGCTTCGATTTCCCTCTGCGTCCCTGTCCCTTCCTCCCTCACTCCCCACATGTTCCAGACATGGGACTCTGGCCTTGTAGCCACCCCTACTTCCCCCTCCCACCAGGAGCTCAAAGATTCGCACCTGCTGCCCATCTCAGAGGACAAGGTGGTGGAGGGGAAAGGCCAAAGCCCCTTCGACCCCGCCCACAAGCACACGGCTGTCTTGGTGGGTGAGTATCAGGTTCCCTGGTCCATCCCAACATCTGTTTTCCCAGGTCACTCTGTGACCTATGGACTCTGACAGAGTTTCCTGAAAGGCAGGGGACAGAAGGAGGGGGTATAAAGGCTTCAGGACACAAGACCAGAGGTTCCTGCCAAAGCCGCCATAAAGGAGGTGGAGAAAGATGGAAGTGGGGAGACACGCAGAAGAGGAGGGGCCGGGAGGGTGTCAGGGAGACAAGAGGCCCGAGAGCCGGACATTTGCTCCGGTGTGCCCACATGAGCTGAGAACTGTGGGGCCACAGGGCAGACATCCTGGCCCCGTGCCCTCTGGGACACAAACCGTTAAGGACTTCTCAGCCTGGCTTCTCACAGGAGGTGGCCTTTGGCTTCTGAATGGGACCTTTAAAGACAGGTAGGTGGGCGGGGCGGCTGCACCAGGAAGAGGAGGGTAGGACGTGATGTGCAGAAGCAAACGCAACCACCTGCCGGGAACGATGAGTGATTCTGCTTGGCAAGTGGCTGGGCTAGCTGTGTGGGGTGCAGCCAGGTGTGGGGTGTAGCCAGGCAAAGCCTGGGGACGTGCCAGACACAGAGAGCGGGAGGGGAGCCGTGCTCTGTGGGCAGGAGGAGCAGCGCACTCGCCAGGGGGCTGCGAGCTGGCCTTCGGGGTTCCACAGGGCAGAGTAGAACCAAGGAACGGGCCAGAGACCGATGTGAGCGCAGGGGATCGGAGGCAGGGCTGAGGGGGCAGGGCACCTGCAGCTGGTCGCCTCTTTGGCCCCCAGACGGGACGCTCTACTCGGGCACCATGAACAACTTCCTGGGCAGCGAGCCCATCCTGATCCGCACGCTGGGACCCCAGCCGGTCCTCAAGACCGACACTTTCCTCCGCTGGCTGCAGCGTAAGTGGCCGAGCCCCACTCAGCGCAGGTCTGGCCCTTCCCGGAGCAGGAGAGCTGGCGATCCGCTCGACCCCCAAGTGTAGACCGCATGCTACGTTCAAGGCACTGGGGTACCGCAGGGAGGGAGACTGGCCCAGTCCTCGCGAAGCATTCGTCTCCCGCAAATAAAGGAGTCCCAGTCCCCTCCGCCCAGCCCCCACGGCCACCCTCGACCAGCGGTGGGACCCGAGGTCGCCCCTCTCTTGGCCTCGGGAGCCAACCCCAGGGTTTGCAGCAAGGGGCCCCCAGGTGCTCAATCGCTAAGCCTCGCTGCCCGCCCCCGCAGCGGACGCCTCCTTCGTCGCCTCCATCCCTTCGACCCAGGTCGTCTACTTCTTCTTCGAGGAGACGGCCAGCGAGTTTGAGTTCTTCGACAAGCTCCGCACGTCCCGCGTGGCCCGCGTCTGCAAGGTGCGCTTCAGGGGGCGGGGGCGGGGCTGGCCGTGGAGGAGCCAATGGGGAGGTGGCAGAGGCGGGGCCGAGAGCCTAGGGACCAATGGGAGAGGCGAGGGGCGTGGCGTGGCACCCTGACTCCGCCCGCGCTCCTAGAACGACGTGGGCGGCGAGAGGCTGCTGCAGAAGAAGTGGACCACCTTCCTGAAGGCCCAGCTGCTCTGCTCCGAGCCGGGACAGCTGCCCTTCAACGTCATCCGCCATGCCGTCCTGCTGCCGGCCAACTTCTCCTCCGGTCCCCACGTCTACGCAGTCTTCACCTCTCAGTGGTGAGCCCCGGCGCGAGGACCCGGGGGTGGGTGCTGGCTCTGGCTCCCGCGTGGGTGGGGCGGACGTGGGCCGAGCACGTGGGCGCGCCTCTCGTAGGAGGACATTCGACTGCGCCCTTCGTGTAGGCGGGAAAAATAAAACTGAGAGAGGGTCCTACTAGTTTTACATCCTGCCTGATTCGAAAAGGCCAGGAGGCGGCTTACAGAAGGCGGCCGTTAAAAGAAAACCAAAGGAAGTAGGAATTAAAGGAGAATCGGAGAAGCCAAGGGTTAGGATGGGGTCAGCACATTCCTCATTTTCGCAGTCCCTGGGTGCCGCGCACAGATTTAGCTCCGAGCTTCCTAGTGGCCAGAGCAAAGAGGGAAACACCATCAGCATCATAAGACAAAAAATATAGCTGTTGCTTGGAGGGTAAGGAAGGGTAACTGGTTTGCTGCCGTCGGGCCCCACTGCATTGTAGATACCTGCCGACAATGCCAGGTCCTAAAGATATCTGGTATAAGCAGGGTCTGGTGTCTGCGCTGTCTGGAACCGAGAACGTGGTGCGTGCCACAGTCAGGTTAAAGGGAACAAGAGAGACAGACCTCCTGTCTCCACAGACCAGGGTGAAGTAGTACAGTCTCGTGCTCAGGCTCTGGTTGTTTCTCTGTGGGACTCAAAGGAGGAGGCTCTGTGTGGAGCCCCACAGGAACCGGCCCCACCCCCCTCCCATGGGGACAGATATGCTTAGTATCTCATGTTAAGGATAATCACACTTAAGATGCTGAGATGGGCCAGAGCCAGTGGCCCTCCTAGCCCTTACCACCACAGCTGGGGCAGGAGAGGCAGCGGGAGGCTGGCCCAGCCCTCCACACTCCTGACCTCCTGGGGCTGCTCACTTGGGGTGCGCCAGGGCTGGAGGGGGAGCTTCCTGGTACAGCCTAGGAGGTCACAGACAATGTCCTCTCTCGCTGTCTCCAGGCAGATCGGGGGGACCAGGAGCTCCGCTGTCTGTGCCTTCTCTCTCAAGGACATCGAGCGTGCCTTCGAGGGGAAGTACAAGGAGCTGAACAAAGAGACTTCACGCTGGACCATTCATGGGGTCCCCGATGATATCAGTCCCCGGCCAGGCAGCGTGAGTATTCCCCCCAACACACACCCTGAACAAAGCCCCTCCCCACCAGAGACACACAGTGCACTCATCAAAGCGCCTATGGTGGCATAAGAAATGCCAGTTCGTGTTGGCGCCTCCGCCAGTCCTGTCTGCTCAGATAGGACTGCCCACGTTCGACAGGGGTCCAGCCGCATCCGTCACATAGCAGGCCCCGTCCACCCAGCTGGTTCACATCAGACACCCGGCCTCTGGCCGAGCGGCCGTGGGCTGTGCCGAGGGCTGTGTCGGGCATCTCTACCGCCTTTCTTATCTAACTCGCTTTTGACTTGAGTTGTACGTGTACCCCACTGAAGGAGTCAGACAGATGAACAGGGCTGGCGCCGAGACAGCCCCGTTCCCTGCCCCCCACGCCTTCCGCTCTGGAGAGGACAGCCTTCACCCCTTTGGCTGACCCTTCCGGTGTTTGTCTCCAAACTCTCGGGTATCATAGTTCCATGGCTGCTTCTTGACGTTTCATCCCAGGCAGTATCTGTTGAATCCCTGTTCTCGAAGGTGAGGGTTTGGTGTGTCCCCACCCGGTGGTGCCCTGGGGTTGGCCTGCGGCAACCAGCAACAACTCTCTCTGCGCAGCTCTTTCCAAATGCGAGTCCGGTGAGGGGACCCTGGTAGCCCTGGTGGAGGAGAAACCAGAGAAACCAGCAAACACTACAGGCCAGGCCCCCCCGCCCCCGCCCAGAGCTGCCTGACCAACACGCCGGCACCCCAACCCCTCGCCTCCCAGCAGTTTCATGGCAATTTGGGTTAGAACAGTATTTATATTGTGACTCTTATCATTCACAGATCAGCCACGTAGTAAGCCATGATTACTTTTCTTTTTGCATAAATTTTGATTTTCCCAAGGGTTAGTCATTATCTTGATTTTTTTTCTTTTTGCTAGCTTTGCTTCATAAGCTCTTATCTTTAACCCCAAATTCTTCCTCAATTATATGAATCTCTCCTGAGAGACAGACCCCTAGAGTTCCACCTCCCTGAGTCCCACCCTGTCCCCTGCAGCCTGGGCCCTCTACATCCAGGCGTGACTGCCACCTGGATCTCCCTTCTGTGTCGTTCTGGACATTCCCTCTGCCTGTTTCTTCTTTTATTCTTTTTTTTTTTTCTTTCCCTTTAACGCCTATAGCACCTGGTCTTCCTAGGCGGTCTCCCATCTAAGTACTAATCAGGCCCGATCCTGCTTAGCTTCCGAAATCACATGAGATCGGGCACATTCAGGGTGGCATGGCCGTAGACTCCCTCTGCCTGTTTCTTGTGATCACCCGTGTTTCTCATCTGCTGCTACTGCTTTTTTTTCCCTCCCATCTTATTTTGGTGAAGGATCGCCTCCATAGATTTCCTAGAAGGGGGTGCACAGCAGGAAAATCTTTTGAGACCTTGAATGTCTGAAAATGTCTTCATTCTACTTTCACAATGGACAGTTTGGCTGTGTACATGTCATTCTCGAATAGAAATAATCTTCCTTCAAAACTCTGAAGGCTCGCTCTACGATCTTCTGGCTTCCAGCACTGCTGTGGAGAACGCCAAGCCTATTCTAATCTCTAAGGCCTTGAATGCCACCTGTTATTTTTGTTTGTTTGTTTGTTTATTTGTTTGTCTTCTCTCACTGGAATCTCGTAGTGCCTTTTCTTTGTTCTTGGCTGTTCTGAAACGTCACGATATTGTGCTTTGGTGGAACTCTGTTCATTAATTGTACTGGACATCTAGTTTGCCCTTTTAGCCCGGAAGTTTAGTTCCTTCAGTTCTAAGAAGTTTTCTTGGGCTCTTTCCTCCTATTTCCTTTTCATTCAACAGCTATTTTTTGAGGCCACATGCCACTGTTCTGGACACTAGGGGTACAGGAATGAACAAGGCAGACAAAAGCTCCTCGTGGAGCCGACGTTCTAATGCTGCTGTGTTTTTCACTTCTTTCTGGAGCTCCCCTAACTTCTTACGTCTTTTCTTACTTTCGAAGGCTTTGCTTTTGTTCTGCTTTTTGGAAAGAGCATCTCAGTTTTATTTTCTGACCTTTCTAGCAGATTTTTAACTTCTGCTAAAATATATACTTTCCTAGATTTTTTTTCCCTGAGCTTTAAATATCTCTTTTAGAAAAAATGTTCTATTATGGAGAATTTTAAACATATACAAAGTAGACAGAAGAGTGTACTGGACCTCCATACACCCATCAGCTAGCTCCAACTCATAGCCATCATGATCTAGTATGAGCTCATCTCAAACTTTAAATGATATCTGCAAAGACCCTTTCTGCAAGTAAAGCCACGTTTACAGGTTTTAGATGGACTTCTTTTGGGGGACGACACCATTCAGGCCACTACATCATCCATAAATATTTTAGCATGCATCCCCAAAAGATAAGAGCTAAAAAAAATACCCATAGTACCATTATCATGCCCCCAAATTAACGACTCATTAATCTAACATACATTTCAGTGTTCAGATTTCTAACAGTCTCATAGATATCATAAGACTATTTTAAAAAACAGTTTATTTATTTGAATCAAAATCCGAATAAGAGCTGTAACTTTGGATTGGTTGTTCTTTTAAGTCTCTTTTAATCTAGATGTTCTCTTTCTGTCTTCCTTTTTTTCTCTTATAAGTTATTTGTCATGTAAAATTTTCCACCATCTGGATGGTGAGGATCCTCATGTCGGCGGTGACATCTTAGTATTTCTCTGTAACTTAGTCATCAGCTCCAGAGACTTGATCAGGTTAAAGTTGGGGGTGCGGGCGGGGGAACAAGACTGCCCGTCGTGGTTGTGTGGTCGCCTGTGTGCGTGTGTCCGGCTGCCCCCTTGAAGTCAGAACGCCTCCTCCGTGGCGTGACGTCATTTCGTCTGGATGCCGTCTTCGCCTTTCTCCCTGAAGTCGTGATGAGACTTGGCTGTGAACTTGCCTCTTCTCCGTTTCTTTTTCCTCTTAGGTTTTTGATTTATTCGTTTTTCCTGTGTGTTGGCTGTGGTCTCTCACGATCGCGGTTTTACTCAGGCATCTGCCTGATCGTGGCTTTCTACTCACATCTGAGAGCGGGGGACCGGGGCGCTGTTGGGAAGTCGGTGGCCGTGGGTGTGACTTGGCAGCTTGAGCTCTGTCGTGGCCGTGCTGAGGACGGTCTGGCTGGGCTGTTTCGTTGGGGACTTTCAATGCTAGTATCTTCAGGTCTTTCCTCTGGGACCTCTAGTCTGTCCCCAGAGGAGAATCTTCTGGTCTTCTGATTGGAGATGGGTGGTCCCGTCGTTGGTGTGGGGAAGTCTCGGCCTGTCCTGTGCCTACCCACACTTCCTCCGCTGCTTTCAGGGTGTGGTTCCCCCCTCCACCCTGCCTGCTGTCCTCCATCCAGAGACCCTCTGTCCCGCCCTCTCCAGAGAGTAAAGAAACCTCCAGTCTTGGGCCAGGGCGTGGGAGGGGCAGTCACTCAGCTGCACGAGCTGGGAGGACATCTGCCTGCTTTTCAAGATCGTTCAGCCCGCCTTCTCCCCGACTTCCGGAGTGACCGGGGCCACTAATTCATGAATTTTAGGAATTCCGCCTTGGAAATGGGATAGTTGCAGGCTACCACTGGGCCAGCGTAAGGAGACTTTTTTTTCCTGCTAAGTGTTTTACTCTTTGTTTGTTTGCTTTCCAGCTGCCTGGACATGGGGCTTTTGCCTCCCCTCCTGTCCCCCCACTTGTGGTAGTTTATAGCTTTTAAACAAAATCCCTTGGGAGGAAGTGAGGGTAGCCACCACGCGTGTGCATCCTGGCATCAGAACAAGATGTGGATGTTTTTACTTCGCTTGACAGTTGAGGAAGTTGAAGCTTGTGCTGGGGGTGGGGCGGGGGAGTGGTCTGAGAACACAGCTTGCCGGTGACAGAGTGGGGGCTGGCCCTAAGACAGTGCTGTTGGGCCTGGAGGACAGGTATCCTGACCGAAGACTGGGACACAGGTGTCCCCGAGCCCCAGCACGCTGCAGTTGGCAGGGCCACTAGAGACAGCTGGTCCAACCTCCTCACTTTATGGCTGAGGAAAAGGAGGCCCAGATGGAGAAGAGCTTGTCCCACAGCCTGCAGCAGGTCCCTGCAGGCCGTGCCGAGAAACGCCCCCTGCCACACCACCCCTCCCTGTCCACCCTTCATTCAGTCACCGACTCGGCACACGTTCATCGGGCACCAGCTGTGTGCCAGGTCCTGTGCTGTGCCTGGGGCAGCTGACATGCTTCCTGCCAGCTGCCGGAAGTCCTCGATGAGGGTGGCAAGGCGCAAGGCGGAGCGGCCAACGTCTGTCGAGTCCCTCGTCCGCGCCCTCCCCTGTGTGCAGTTTTCATTCCGTCCTCGCGGCCAGCCCACCGTGCACGGGCACCACGCCCAGTTCTCGGTTTCAGAGCCTCAGGCGTTGGGGTGCTGGGGTTCCCAGCCAGGCAGCTCCCGACTACCCACCCTCCGGAGGGAGGGAGAGGGAGGGAGCAAGCTGACCGGACCTGCATCCTTCCCCTGCAGTGCTCGGTGGGCCCCTCCTCCGATAAAGCCTTGACCTTCATGAAGGCCCACTTCCTGATGGATGAGCAGGTGGTGGGGACGCCCCTGCTGGTGAAGTCCGGCGTGGAGTACACGCGACTGGCGGTGGAGGCCGCCCAGGACCTGGATGGGCACAGCCATCTGGTCATGTACCTGGGCACCAGTAAGTAAAGGGCCCCAGGACATCCCTCGGGACGGGGGGGCTGCCACTCACTCAGGTTGAAAGCTTTGCATTCATTCCTTCATGCATTCATTCAAGAAATGTTTTCTGAGCACCTACTGTGTGCCTGGCACCCTGCTAGGCTCTGAGCATGCAGCGGGGGCCACCAGAGAGCCCAGTCCCTGCACTTTCTGAGCTTTCGTCTGGTTGGGGAGACACGCGCAAGGGCTTGTGGCCTCAGCGAGAGCTGTTTGTCCTGGGGGCCACGCTGGAGGTGAAGAGGGAGCGGGCTGAGGGGAGCTGGAGCAGCCAGTGCAGACCTGGCTCCTTCAGGAAGCTTGGCTCCGAAGGGGGAGGGGCGACTGGAGGAGGGTGTGGGGTCCAGACGCCTTCTCTTCTTAAATACGGCAAGGGCTGTGAGGGTCCAGCAGAGGGGGAGATGGAGATGGTGGGTAACTCGCAGGCGGGGTCTCAGAGGGAGCTGGAGGCCAGAGGCCAGGACTTGGGGGTGGGCCAGCTGCAAACGGAGGAGTCAAGGGGGGGTGAGACGGGCTGGGGGCGTGACCTGGGTGGCGGGCAGGAAGCAAGGGGAGCCCTGTGTGAAGGCGTTGTGTGCGTTGTGCTCTCCGTGAGGACGTGAGGACGGGGGGGGGGACACAGGTCTTGAGCTGGGAGTGAGGCTGACAGGTGGGAAGTGGGCGGAGCGGGGTGGACTCAAGCGGTCATCACGGTCATCGAGAGCAGAAGGAGGGAGGGGGGGAGTGTGGGGACTGCTGAGCGTATGCGCGGAAGGCCTGGTGACGGGGGTGACCCCGAGCCTTGGTGGGAGGAGCCTACCAGGGTCACTTGCCCTGTGACTAATGCACGTGTGGGGTACGCAGCGGAGAGCAGCTTGGCCTTGTGGGGTGCGGGGTGACAGGCAGTGAGCTTGCCAGGTCAGCATACCAGGAGAGGACAGCCGTCCAGGGTGAGCGGGGTCCTCAACGCCCCCCGGGGTGGTCACAGTTTTTAAAGGGTGGTCGGGGCAGAACCCCCTGAAGTGCCGGGAGCAGAAACCGTTGCTGGAGGGCGGGAGGCGGGCGACGTGCTTGCCTGCAGGCGCGCGCAGCCACCCACCGCCCCACGTCCCCGGAGAACGTGGACGCTCGGGTTCCTTCAGGGACGGAGTTGGGCCAGGCGGTTGCGAAGCAGGACCGAGGGGCAGGGACTGCGAGCCGTTTACAAGAACGCTCCGTCCCCCTGGCGCTTCGGGAAGGACGCCGTGGCAGCGGGGGGCCGTCCGGGCTGGGGCGGGAGGAGGGGGAGCCTGGGCATGAGGTCGGACGCGTTCAGCTCTGTCTCCCCACAGCCACAGGCGCCCTGCACAAGGCCGTGGTGAGCGGGGACAGCAGAGCGCATCTGGTGGAGGAGATCCAGCTGTTCCCCAGGCCTGAACCTGTTCTCAACCTGCAGCTGGCCCCCACCCAGGTGGGGCGGGGCCCCGGAGGCGGTGGGCCTGGGCCGCGGGGTCCTGGGCAGGCACGCGGGAGCGCCGGACACTCCGTCTCTCTTCCAGGGTGCGGTGTTTGCAGGCTTCTCAGGAGGCGTCGTGAAGGTTCCCCGAGCCAACTGTAGTGTCTACGAGAGCTGCGTGGACTGCGTCCTTGCCCGGGACCCCCACTGTGCCTGGGACCCCGAGTCTCGAATCTGCCGCCTGCTGCCCACTCCCGTCTCGTGAGTGCCCGTCCTGCACAGCGCCAGGACCCCCCTGCCCAGCGGTGCCCCCGTCCTTCCTCCCTCCAGGGCCCCGGATGCATTCCCTCCAAGACCACCCTTCAGGACGGGCCGCACCCACAGTTCTGAAGCTGCTCCAGCGTCCGGCTCCCTTCTCTCTGTCCCGCCTCTTGCCACCCCCGCCTCTTCCCCACGCTCCCTCCCCGTCACACCGCGCGTGCTTCAGGGATGCTCTTCGCTTTCCCGTCTTCTCAGGACGTCCTGGAGGCAGGACGTGGAGCGAGGGAACCCTGGCTGGGCGTGTGCCAACGGCCCCATGGGCAGGAGCCTCCGGTCTCAGAGCCGCCCCCAAATCAGTGAGTGTGGGGCCAGGGACGCAAGGGCCTGGGAGGACTTCTGGGCGGTGTGGGTGTTTTCGCCTCATCTCTTCCCCCAGCACCTGCCTGGCTGAGACCCCGGCACCTAGAGTCGGGTGGGCTTGGGTCCTGGCTGTAGGGAGAGGGGCAGGGGCTCCAGGCCGGGACTCGGGGTGGAAGGCGAAGTTGCTTGCGGCGGCAGTGGGCTCAGGTGACTGCGGGGTAGTTTGGGGTCCAAACTGGAGTAGGGGAAGGGCTTGGGGCCGAGCTGCGAGCTGACAAGGGACTTGGAGGTGTGAGTTGGGAGTCCACTTGTAGGGTAGAGATCTCTCCCGCCTCCCTCTGCCCTCCGCCCCTTAACCTTTGCCCCCTTTCCTCCACCCGCAGTCAAAGAAGTCCTGGCCGTCCCCAACTCCATCCTGGAGCTCCCCTGCCCCCGCCTCTCAGCCCTGGCCTCGTACCGCTGGGATCAGGGCCCGGCTCCGGCTCCGAGGGCCTCCTCCGTGGTCTACAACGGCTCCCTGCTGCTGGTGGTGTGGGACGGGGCGGGCGGCCTCTACCAGTGCTGGGCCACCGAGAACGGCTTCTCCTACCCCGTGGTCTCCTACTGGGTGGGCAGCCGGGACCAGCCGCTGGCCCTGGCGCCTGACCTGGCGGGCATCCCCCGGGAGCGTGTGGAGGCCCCGCTGACCAAGGTGGGCGGCGGGGCTGCCCTGGCCACCCCACGGACGTACTGGCCACACTTCCTCACCGTCACTGTGCTGTTGGCCTTGGTGCTCTCTGGAGCCCTCATCCTCCTCCTGGTCTCCCCGCTGGGGGCGCTGCGAGGCCGGGGCAAGGTCCAGGGCTGTGGGAGCCCGCCACCCGGGGAGAAGGCCCCCCTGAGCAGGGAGCAGCACCTGCCGCCTCCCACCGACCACAGGACCGCGGCCAGCGGCGTGGGCGCCGACGTCGACCGCCTGGGCACCGAGGTGGTGTGAGCTCTCGGCAGCGGCTGGGTGGGCGTGGCGCCTGGCCGTGCCGACGGGCCGGAGCAGGGCCGGAGCAGGGCGGCGTCGCACGGAGGACACCGTGTCCCCCAGAGGAGCCTCTCTGCCCCTCAGTGGGCTGGGCGCGGTGCAGGCTCTGCGTGGGGCGGCCTTCCGCCAAGCACGTGGGGCCCTAACGGGGGCCGCCCCGGACCTGGGCCTTGACTGTGAGGGGGGGACCTGGAGGGGACCCTCTAGAACAAGCTGCTCCGGGAGACCCTACGACGCGCGGCTGCTCCAGGCGCCTGCGACAGGAACACGGAGCTTGTGCGCAGCCACGAGCTAGCACGTCGCTCCCGGAGACTCACCTGAGCGGCTGCCACCTCGGACCCGACACGCCCCGCTCCCGGGGGTCCCTGGGGGTCTGCAGGGGTCTGCCGCCCGGGACGCTGGGCACCGCTGGCCCCGGGGGAGTGCCTCCTGCAGTCTGACCTCCCGTCTCACTTTGGGACCAAGCTGCGTCCCTTCTGGCCCGGCTAGAATGCTGGGTTGACCTGAGCCTGTTCGCGCCTTCACCTGGCTGACCCTTTGACTTCTCTCCTCCCCTTTGTTTTGGGATTCAGAAAACTGCTTGTCACAGACGGTTTATTTTTTATTAAAAAGACAAAGCTTATGATCAGTGCCATGCTCGTCAGTGCTCCCGCGGAGGACAGCGGGGAGTATGGGGAGCAGGTATCCCAGACGTCAAGGGACGAGGGCTGGCCGTGGGGGGCGACTGTTCGCTGGGACTCCAAGCCACGTCTTCTGCCCCACTTGCACCCCCCAGAACCAGCCCCACAACCCTTCCCTCCGCTCCAGCCGTTGCTCCAGCGTACCCCAGACTTTGCTTTTCGCGCCATCGTCCTGTGCTGACCAGCCGGCCAGTTAACGCCTCGTCCATCGTCCATCGCTGGGTGCTGTTTTGGCAGGCCTCCCAGCCGCGCCCACGGCTGCTGTCCCCGGCTCTCCCACACTGTTCGTGACTCCAGCTCGGTCCCCTTCCCCTCCTGCAGCGGCTGGCTTGGCTCTCTTGGTGGATTGGATTTATAGAAAGACCAGCACCGCCCCCCCCACCCCCGCCTGGCCGCTCTGTCCCAGCATCTGACCAGCACGCTGTCTGCACCCCACACCTCCTCCCGCCCTCCCTCCTGCCACACAGGCACGTGTCCCTCTTCCAGCCAAGGCCACCCAGAGCCGTGGCCGCCGCCGCCTCTGTCTGCAGAGGGCCCTCACATTGTCCCCTCACTTCAATGCTCCTCAGCTTCCTCTCTCCTCTCCACCCTCAGGGGCACTAGGTATTTTTTCTCTGTAGGAAAAAGATGACACCCCAAAACTGCGCCCTTTCAGCCTGCTCCCTCCAGCCCTGCTTCCTCTCTTTCCTGTTAGCACCACACATGGGAGAGGGTTTAGCTAGCTGCTCCCCACCCCACACCCAGGGTCACCCCTCCCCCACCTTGCGGTTTGGCTTTGCCCCGCCTCTCTGCTCAGATGACTTCACCATCACCCACAAGCCCTAACTGACCTTGACACCTGTGCGGCTTCCACACCCAGGCCACCCTAAATTCACAACTCCCTTCCATGGCTGCTTTTTTTGAGTTTTTAAGAAGCAATGTTTCAAAGGTGGTTAAAAGCACATGCTACAAAATGCACCCCCTGAGCCGTGCGTAGGCGTGCAGTTAGTAGTGTTGGCCACATCATTGCGAACCGGGCCACTGGAACTTTCTCACCTTGCAGAACTGAAAGTCCGCCCCGCGGAACCACAGGTCCCAGCCCCCGGCAGCTGCCCTCCCAGGCTGTGTCTATGCTGTGACGACTCTAGATCCCTCGTGTAAGGGGAATCACACGGTATGTGTCCTGTGACTGGTTTATTTCACTCACCATAATGTCCTCAAGGTTTATTATCCACGTTGTAGCTCATGACAGGATTTCGTTTGTTTTCGAGGCCGAATGCTGTTCCACTGTATAGATCACGATTTCGTTATCCGCCCGTCTCCTGACACACCGGCAGACCTGTCTGCTCTGGCTCCTTTCCTGGGGTGCTACTTGGCTTCTCTAGTTCTTTCTTCCTCCTCTGCTGGCTCCTTTGCCTCCTCCCATTACCCAACAGTCTTATACCCCGAGGCCTGGCTTTCAGTTTTCAAGCGCCGTCTCTGGAGGCTTCCTCTCTCGTGGCTTCCCAGATGACCTCGAGCCCGAGGGCTGTGGGGCTGCATGGGTCAGTGGCGGGGCAGTGGGCTGGGATTGGGTGTCATTTCTCCCACATAGAATATCATCCTCCGTGGTGCATCTCTAACCTCCCACGCAGAGTTAGCGCCCTACACACACCTCCGAATAAACCCCTTCATGCGATCCCGCTGCCTCCTTGTGTTTCTTTGTGCCTCGCCCGTGGCGAGCCCTCTCTCAACGCTGAACTCCATTCGTCTATTCAACAAATGTTTATGTGACAGGTACCGTTAGGTGCTGAGGGCACATCAGTGAACAACACACGCACAATTCCTGCTGTCGTGGACCAGACATTCTAGTGTGGGAGACAAATAATAGGTATTTAAGTAAGAGAAATAGGGTGCATCAGAAGGTGATGTGCTGTGGAGGAAAATATTGAGTTAGAGAAGGAAGGTTGAGAGTGGGTGGGATGTGTGTCTACAATTTGAAGCAGGATTCAGAGTGGGTCTCACTGATAAGGCGAAGTTTGAACAATGGCTGAATTGAACAATGAAACAATGAAGTAAGCGAGAACATAAGCTTTTGTGGGTGTCTGTAAGAACTTCCAGAAAGAAGCAGCAGCCAATGCCAAGGTCCTGAGGCAGTAGATAAAGCAGAAAGCTGATAGGAGTTGGGGGTGGGGTGGTTCGTAGGCTCTTGGAGGCCATCGTAAAGACTTAGTGGAGAGCCACTGGAGGGTTTGAACAAAGGAGGGACAGGATCTGACTTTCAGTTTAAAAGTATCACTCTGGCTGCTTTATGGTGATTAGAATGTAGCAGAAGCAAGGGTGAAGCGATGACACCAGTGAGGAAGCTCCTGGAATAATCCAGGTGAGAGATAACGGTGGCTGGGACCAGGGTGGTCCTTTGGAGGTGGTGGGAAGTGGTCAAGGCCTGGACATATTTTTAAAATAAGGCAAATGGTACTTGATTATGGGTAGCATGAGTTGTGTGAGATAAAGGACATTCAAGGATGGCTCCCAGAATTTTGGTCTAGGCAAATGGAAGGATGGAGCTGCCAGTTATCTGAGATGAGGATGACAGCAGGTAGGTGAGATGTGGGGGAGAACAGGAGTTCCAGTCTGGCACACTAGATATCAGTCAGGGTTCTCCAATACAGATCCTTCGAGAAGTTGATTGGGCCATGGCGGAGGCTGGCGCGTCTGGAATCATGGGACAGGAGCTGATGCTAAAGTCTTGATGCAGAATTTTCTCCTCGGAGAAACCTCAGTTTTGTCCTACTGGCCTTTCCATTGATTAGCTGAGGCCCACCTACATTATCAAGGTAATCCCAACTGATGGCAGATGGCAACCACACCTACAACATCCCTCCACAGCAGCAGTGTTAGCGTTTGAAGGACTAGGTACCACAGCCTAGCCAAACTGACTTAAAACTATTTGTCACGCTAAGTTAGAATATCCATTAGGTATTTTGAAGCAGTTGTCAACACAGATCTGGACTTGAGGAGGGATCTATCCTAGAGGCAGCAAATATTTTTTTATAGTAAAAGACATCACCACTCTCCAATCCCAGAACACTTTAATCACCCCCAGATAAAACCCCATACTGAGGAAGCAGTCACTCCCCACTCTCCCCCGCCACCGTCCCCAGCAGCCACCAAACCCACTATCTCTATAGATTTGCCTATTTTGCATATTTCGTATACATGGAATTATACCAAAGGTGATTATTTCGCTTAGCACAGTGGTTTCAAGATTCATCCATGTTGTATGTATCAATACATCATTACTTTTTATCACTGAATAATATTCCATTGTGTGGATGTGTATCGCCACCTGTTTCTAAGTTTTGACCACTTGGTTTCAACATCTGTTTTCGGTTCTTTCGGGTATATATTCAGAGTGAAATTGTTGAGTCATACGGTAACTTTGCTCAACTTTTTGAGGAACCGCCAAACTGTTTTCCCGCAGCAGCGGCGCCATTTTGCGATCCACCTGCAGTGTCTGAGGGTTCCGATTTCTCCACATCCTCGCTAACACTTGTTATTTCCAAGGTTTTTGTGTGTTTGTCTGTCTTCATTTTAGCTATCTTAGCGGGAGTGAAGTGGGATCTCATTGTGGTTTTGATGTGCATTTCTCTAATCACTAATAATATTGATCACCTTTTCATGTGCTTATTGGCCATTTGTACCTCTCCTGTGGAAAAATGTCTACTTGAGTCCTTTGGCCATTTTAAAATTTGTTCTTTTGTCCTTTCGTTGTTCATTTGTGGAAATATCTACTTTGAAAAGAACTGACACCACTCCAGGCCTCCCATGCCACCATTTAAAGAGCTTTTCCTCTTGTTTTAAATCCATGTATAGGCAAATAGTTTCAGAGTTGGAAGAGACCCTTAATGTCATTTACTCCACCTCCAAGATGTCCCCCATTGCTGCAATCTTTTGAGTTCCCGAGCCTGAAAATTGGTTGTCTGCCCTTACTCCTTCCTGCTGCACATTGGCTTCTACTGCTTTGGCGCCATAGATGAGAAAAGTTCCACGAAAATTACACATTAAATTTGAATTCGAGGATTCCAATAGATCCCAAGCACAAGGTGACCCATTCATAACCGGATCTTCAAGAAGCGTCTGCTGTGACTCGATTTTCGCCAATTGGAAAGGACACGCACGCGCTGTAGAGCTGGGGGCACGGCGAAGCTAATAAAGGCGTGGCTTCTGCCCAAACTCAAGATGGCCGCAAGGATCGTCCTCCCTCGCATCGGGGGCGTGGAGCTCAGAACGCCATTGGTGGAGCTGCCCACAGCTCATCTTCCGGTGGGTGGGAATACAGAGTCCCAACTTCCGGTTCCGGTAGGACCGGGAGCCCGGTCGAGATGGAGGAAGATGTGGCCCGAGGCCGGCAGTCGCCGGGAGCAGCGGATCGAGCGGGAGCCGCGGCCTAGGGGCCTGGGCTTGGACTTCGCCTCGGACGCGGCGGGACCGCCCTGAGCTGAGAAGGTGAGGAACCACCGGGGTGCGGTGCCCGAGGGCCGAGGTCTCCGCGCACCTGGACCCATCGAGGGGGCAGCGGGTGTCTGCAGTGCCCGGCTGCGGTTCCGTGGGAGCCCGCCACGCAGTTTGGGGGTGCAGAGCAGGACGGCTGTAATGAGGCATCTCCTCCTACCCGAGGAGCATGAGGTTCGCGGACAGCGGAGGGAGCGTGGCGAGCGGCATGTCCGAGGGCCCAGCGGCGGCTGTGCGAGAGCCAGGACAGACTGTACAAAGGGGCTGTCATGTGGAATAGGTGGAGAGGACTGTCACGTGGTAACTGTGATGCGGGATCACGTGGGCACCTATCAAAGAACACAGAAGGCCGGGTGGGAATTTCACCTAAATCTAGGGAGGTGTCACCAGGGCCATCTGAGGAAAATGCGAGCTCATTACGCCCGGCGGGCAGGCGTGTGGATGCGATCACTTCACGGAGGTGGCTCCGGGTCGCAGAGCGTTCATGCAGATGCGCAGGGAGAAGAGAGGACAGGAGGAAGCAAAGGTCTTGTTGCCAGCCGAGAAGTGGGGAGCAAACCCCACGTGTGTCTTGTATTTAGGTGGTGATTGAACGTGGCGGGGGCGGCTGACTGAAGAGTTCTGAATGAGTCTAGTAGTCATTGGCGCCGGTTCCGGTGACAGGTCAGGATGGAGTCGGAGCTGCGAGCCCAGCCCGGGTGGTCCCGGGCTCTGGGGGTAGCTGTCAGTTGTGATACTGGCAGCCTTTAGCCTTCAAAGAACTTCCCGAACTCGGACACATGAAGCACTGCGGCTCTTATTCAGCAGGGCTGGGGGCATTCCGAAATTGTGTATTTCTCGCAGGCTCGTGGGTGACGCCCACGCTGCTGGTCTGTGCTCCAGTGTGAGCAGCCCTGCCCCGCGGAGCTTTCTGCAGCGGCGGAAATGCTTTGCTGGTAGCAGAACGCTTCCACACGTGTCGGCTCGCGTGCTTTACACCGCGCTTACACAGCTGTGCGCTGCCGAAGGACTCTTCAGTCAACACCCGGCGACATATACAACGCTGGTCCCACAAGATTATAATGGAGCCGCGATAATTCTGTCGCCTAGTGCCGCTGCAATCGTCGCGATGTCAT
>CM053517.1:41178445-41198234 GCA_028627145.1 Eidolon dupreanum
GGTGTGACCTTGTCATCCAGGTGACACTGCCTTGTCCTGAACCAGAATCGTACTGCAGAACCTAGTGAGTAGTAGGGTGAGATTTTTCCCATCGGAGGAAGTGGAAGCAGAGAGGAGATGCACAGAGCCCACCAGTTGTCCCTTTCCACCAGTGGGCTTGGCAGTGGGCTTGGCAGTGGGGTTCTGCCCCCACATCTCATTCGATGACTTCAGGACGCCCCAGGTCGTGTGTTGGGTCCCCGTCGGAAGCTCCTCTGCCTTTGTGCCCGAGCAGCGGTGAAGGGAGGAGGAAATTCAGGGCCAGAGCCATGCATACAAATAAAGGTCTGGGAGGAGCTGGTCGCAGTGGGTTGCAGTGGGCCGCAGTGGGCCACAGTGGGCCTCAGTCCGCCTGCAGAGCTGGGAGGAGGGAGGCTGAAGGAGGACTGCGCACAGGATCAGCAAGGAGGATTTTCCAGGGGGTAAAACAAGAGGAACTGGTTCTGATGTTTTAGCAGAAAGTTCAGAGGTCGTATAACTATGAGTAGTCTGGACCCCACCTTTTGGGAGCAGCCCCACCTTTCGAAGGGGTAGAGGGAGAGGTTGCAGTTTCCTCTCCTCCAGCTGGCGAGGCTTATCCCTCTGAGGCACGACTCTTAGTGGTGTCTCCTGTCACCATGGCAATGGTGAGAGTTACCTGCTTCAGCCTCGGAGTGCCCCCCTTCCTTCTGGGAACTTCAAATGGACTGGTACAGGTCTGAGATAGACGGAAGCGGGTGCTGCCTTAGGGCCACTCAGCAGGAGGTGCAGGTGCTGATTCCTTGGCAGGCTGGGGTGGTGCCCACAGAACCAGGTCCTGGCACTGTGCTTAACCCACGGCTGGATGACCAGCCGTCACGTGGCTATGCGTACTGCCCCCTGTGGTGGGGACGACTTGGCCTGAGGCCAAGCAGGCGGATTTGTGTTGGAGGATTTGTGTTGGAGTGTCCCAGCTCCCAGGGGCGGGAGGCACAGCGGAGTCCAGAAGAGGTCTTGGCCCATGTCCTGCCACCACTACTGACCTGCTGCGTGACCTTGGGCCTGTTTCTTTACTGTATCTGTCATTTGCCCACTTAGCAGAAGTGTCCAGCTGTACACAGGTTGTTGAGAGGATTACAGGAGGTCATAGGTATCCAGGTAATCCCAGTGTCTCTCTTCATCCCTCAGTGCTAATGAGAAAAGACCTCGGGACCCCAGGTGACAGATACCCTGGGGCACAGGCGAAGTGACCACCTTCTCTTGAAGGGACTCAAAGGAGGAGACTGCCCCCCTGGAGTTGGCGGGTGGGGCTGAGGCTGGGGAGGAGGGGCCACCCTGCCCATGGGGGGGGCACGCTGGTGTCCAGAGGTTGTCCTCCTGGACCCCCACCGCCAGGCGTTTCTCACAGCCTCGGTCTCCACTCTGGCAGCCAGGGGTCTCGGGCCGCATCCCCCTTCACTGTCCACGTGGATTCCTCCCCCACTCACAGCGCTCCGTCCTCCTCCGGGGAGCCTGGCTCGTCGCGTGTGCCTCGCCTCTCCTCCTGCAAGGCGAGGTCTTCCCTCAGCTCCCACGCACTCAGTGTGTACTGCGGGCGTCCTGTACCTTCATGAGAGTGACCCGGGCCAGCTCAGGGCATGCCAGAAAGCCGCCCTGGGGGACACCGAGGAGCTCCCCAGGCTGGTTGAGACCTTCGGCTGGGGGACTCGGATGACAACACTTGACGTGAGCTTCGTCCAAGCACCAGCCGTGGAGGACGTTTCAGTCCTCTAGAGTTGTCCCTTCAGAGTGGCCACCTCCGTTCCCAGCCCATAGGGATTTCTCTCATTTCCTAGAATTTCACCTCGCACTTTCCCCTTCTGGCCGAAAATGTCCCGTGTCCTACAGAGGAGCGTATTCTATCGTCACTCAGCGTATGCCCAGTACGGGACGTGCTCTCGTCGGGCGCTTCTTCAGCCGGAAGCCCTGATTCTGTACTTCTTCCATCAGTAAGCTTATTAGTTGTTTGACACTTTAGGCAATGGCTGCTCTTAACATAAGGGCCACATGTACATTACTTTGCCCCTTTTTTTAATGTGTCTGACATCGTTCTGCAGAGGGATGCTGTGTCTCCTTGTGAGTTTCTCGAAGGCAGAGACTGTGTCTCCTCTGTTACTCGACTCTCCTTCGTTACCCGAGCCTGAGGCTTTGATTTATATCCTTGGGGATGAAAGGGGCCAAGCATGTTCTTACCCCGTCATCCTCAAGACTTCTAGTGCATCTTTTCCTTCTCCAGAGTGAGTTATCTAATAACCAGAGGGGACTCTGACCTTTGCCTGGTTCCTGTGCTGTGACTCCTTTCGTTGGAGGGAGGGCAGGTGCCAGGGGGGTGCCCTGTGGTGTGGAAGCCCCACTTAGCTTCTTCCCCACACTTTCCTCTAATGCAGACTGGAGAAAGTAGAAGCATAGTGAGTGGGGGCCGGGGGAGCAGGGGGCCAGTGTGGAAACCAGAAATAAGGTTGGACTACTCCACTCGTGAGTGCCGATGAGAGAGGTGCCAAGCCGTGGATGCGGGGCCGGAGACAGGGCCGCCTCCGTGGGCCCCGAGCCTCAAAGACGGAGCACTTCCCTCCAGCTTTTAGGAGCCTTCTAAGTGTCACCTGGTGACACCCCGTCAGCCCACTGAAGGGCCTCGCATCCTGCCAGGATTCTCTGTGTGTCCACAGCATCCTGGGCTCGGCCTGGGTGAGCCGGAGGCGTAGAAGGGCCATGACACCAGGTCACATGTACCGGGGCCCAGGCAGAGGCGGGGAGACCAGCTAGATGACCCGATAAGCTGGGGGTAGGGAGCCGAGGCGGGAGTGGGACTGGGGGTCACTGAGGTGAGGGACGGTTTCTGGAACTGAGAAAGACGATGAAGGGGAGAGGCAGGAGCAGTCTCCTGATATGTGAAGGAAGATGCAGAGCCAGACTGGTGAAGGCGAGCTTTGGGGAGGGGGGCACCCCTGGATATGAAGCCCGAGGACGAGGTTCCAGGGCCATGCTGGGAGGGGAACAGACGAAGCCCTGAGCCCCTTTGTCGCCCGCAGGGCTTCGGGCACTATGGAGGACAAACGCAACATCCAGATCATCGAGTGGGAGCACCTGGACAAGAAGAAGTTCTACGTGCTGGGCGTGGCGATGACGATGATGATCCGCGTCAGCGTCTACCCGTTCACGCTCATCCGCACGCGGCTGCAGGTGCAGAAGGGCAAGAGCCTGTACCAGGGCACCTTCGACGCCTTCGTCAAGATCCTGCGGGCCGACGGCGTCACCGGCCTCTACCGGGGCTTCCTGGTCAACACCTTCACCCTCATCTCGGGCCAGTGCTACGTCACCACCTACGAGCTCACCCGGAAGTTCGTCGCTGACTACAGCCAGAGCAACACAGTCAAGTCGCTGGTGGCCGGTGGCTCGGCCTCCCTCGTGGCCCAGAGCATCACGGTGCCCATCGACGTGGTCTCCCAGCACCTGATGATGCAGCGCAAGGGCGAGAAGACCAGCCGCTTCCAGGTGCGAGGCGGCCCCGAGGGACGGGGCGTGGTCGCCTTCGGCCAAACCAAGGACATCATCAGGCAGATCCTGCAGGCCGACGGCCTCCGGGGCTTCTACCGAGGCTACGTGGCCTCCCTGCTCACCTACATCCCCAACAGCGCCG
This sequence comes from Eidolon dupreanum, assembly GCA_028627145.1. Classification (NCBI taxonomy): domain Eukaryota; kingdom Metazoa; phylum Chordata; class Mammalia; order Chiroptera; family Pteropodidae; genus Eidolon; species Eidolon dupreanum. The sequence continues at coordinate 41,182,119 of CM053517.1, forward strand.
TGTGGTGGCCCTTCTATCACTTCTATGCAGGTAAGCAGGGGCCGGGAGAGGGGTCTGGCACACACTGGCTCTGGGCACGGCTCGGTGGGGGACTCAGTGGGACAGTGCGCCGTTCATTCAGCAAACGTGTGATCCAGGACGATTCAGAGATGAATAAGACTCGGTCCTCGCCTTCAAGGAGCTCATGCGAGAGTCGGGGAGCCCGGCAAGCAAAGCAGGTGGCCGAGCACAGAGTGTCCTGGGTGCCCGGTGTCCGCCAGGGTAGTGGGGTACTGGCCGAGGACCGGAGGGTGGGCAGGGACGACATCCACGGCTCTCTGAGAGTTGACGGTAGAGCTGATGGATGGGCGTGAGCTTTTGAGTTGGGTGCCTTTCCTCAGCGTCGCTACGCTCAGGATGCGAAGTAACCGTGAACCTCTCCAGTGCTATAATGCATTTTATTCATAACACATTTTACTTCTCTTTAAGTATGTCCCAGAAGTGGGGTTACTTTTTGACATTTTTGAGGACGTCAGGGAGTGCGCACTGCCGTGAGCAGGGCCCGAGTGCCTGGCGCCCTGTGGCGTGCGCGGCTTCGGGAGCCTACGAGACGCCCGCCAGGGCAGTGGGTGCTCGCTGGCCCAGCCCTTCCAGCTGCGGGCACTCTGCCCCCTGGTCTGCGACGTTGCTGACCAGGTTTTGCAAGGACTTCCTCAGCTGTTGCGATCACTGTTTCCACCGCACTGCACTATTATAGTTTCCTGTTTTTCTGATTGTATTTTCTTTTATTTATTTATTTATTTTGCTAGCTCTGTTTCTTTTTTCTGTTTAACACAATCTTGCATCTAGAGTATTTGGTAAAACATATATACCTGGACTCTACCCCTTACCCTATGTATCAGAGTCTTTGAGAATGGATCCTGGCCGTCTTAATGTCACAAAATCTTAATGTCCCGGGAAGCATGGGCACTTTCTCCGGCATCTGTCTTCGCCCTTCTCTCCTCCTTTGATTTCGTTGACACCTGAGTTGTACTTTTCTAACATGTCTAAAAATCTCTGTTTCCATCCCCAGACTCACCTGTCCGAGCCCTGGGCAGGCGTTCTGGCGGCTGGACCCCTCTACCTGGCTGCATGTACTTGCGTCTGAAATGTGACTCGGCTCCCTGTTCTCCGCCCCAAGCTGGCTCTCCCTTCTGGCTGACTTCCCTGCCAGCGGCCTTGCTGTTCCTCAGACCGTCGAGGCGAAAGCCTCAGGGACAGCGCTTGGCCACTCCCTCTTCCTTGTCCCCACGCAGGTCCTGGTTCCCCCAGAGAGTCCTCCCCGCTGCCCTCCCGGACACCCTGCGGCCGGGACCGGCCCCCTGGGCCGTGGCATCAGCCCTCTTGCCATTCTCTCCAAGCCCCTCCCTGCCCTTCCATCACCCGCCCCCTGGATTCTTTTAAATCTCTTATTTATTGCACGTAAAACAAAACGAAAACATAAAATAGACCAGAAAACCCTGGCTATGAGTCTCGGTGGCTCCACTGCTCACTGAGTAAATTCCAAACGCTTCGGCCCGGCCTCAGCCCCCTGTTACAGTGAACTCCTGCTGCCCGTGGCTGGTCCACGCCGAGACCGGGCCTGCTGGCGCGGCTCCTGGGGCGCACACCTGCCTCCCATCCATCCCTGCCCCATCTATGTCGCCCCTCTGCTGGGCACCATCCGGGGCGCCTGTCCTGGCTTACCCTAAGTGCCCCTCAGTGCCTGCTCTCCCACCCACCCCCTGTGGCGCTTAACCAGGGTGGGCTGCCCGCCTTTCAGCCCCCGACTTTGCTTGACTCTTCCTAAGGCAGGTATAGCATTTGCCTTGGTGCTAACTCGTGTGTGCCTTCTCTCTTCTACGGTGTGGGAAGGTTCTTTTATTATTTTTTTAATGCGTATTTCTCCAGCTCTATTGAGATGGAATTGGCCAGAAAGGTTCCTGGAAGGGAGAGGAAACTAGCATCTGTTAAATACCCACTCTGCGCCAGGCTCTGTGGCCGCTGCGTGTCTCGGTCTGGTGTATCGAAGTGCTCAGCAAACGTTTGTTGAATGAGTAGGTTGGTTCTCATCACTCCCTTTTGCTTAAAATCTACTGATGCTGACGTGTGGGCGTTTAGGATAAAATCGAATGCCTCCCTCGGTGGACTCGGGTCTGCAGGACCTGGCGCCGTAGCTCCAGCCCCACCGCGTGGTCCCCCCTCCCCCTCTCCCCCTCCCCCTCCCGTCCCGAAACACCAAGCGCTGTTCTCGCCTTAGAGCCTTTGCGGACAGCGAAGGCCCTTTCGCCGTTCAGTGTGGCCGGCTCCTTCTTGTGCCCCAGGCCCCACCCACGTGCCACCTCTGCCAAGAGGCCTCTTTAACGGCCCAGTGGAAAGAGGGCTCTCCTGTTCCCTTTTTCGGCACCTTGGTCCTGCGGAGCCCAGCCGGGATCCGCGCTTGTCGTACTCCCACTCCCAGCCTCCGTGAAGGTGTTTATTCCCCGTCCCTTTCTGCCCTGTACGTCCAGGGGCCTCTAGTAAGCATTAGATAGATACCGATTTACGTTACTTGTCCAAAGTCACTTGGCCGAGTCAGATAACAGGTGCCCAGGAAAGCTTTGCTGAGTGACTGGTGGAGAGGGAGGCACGGGCCCTTCCCCTGCCCTCCGCCTTTGATTTTTGCATCCTCTCCCTCGGCCCGGGAAGGTGGCGCATGCGCGTGGCCGGAACTGGAGTCTGGATCGGGCTGCAGGCCCGCGGCCCGCGCAGACAGGCCCTCGGAGGCTGGCAGTGCCTTCTGACGGTTGCGAAACGCCTTCTTCTCAGAAACAGGACACCGTGAGGTGGAGCCAGCGGTGCTGTCGGGCCTGTCTGTGTGCCCGCCTTGGCAAGGAAGCGATCACAAGTCGGGGAGAGGTGGCCGTGGCCCGCCGTAAGGAGCTGCGCCAAGCTGCTGGGGCTGGAAGCCCTCACTTCCGCCCCGCCAGCCCCCATCCTGCTTGTCCCCTGATCGTCAGTCACCTGGCCACAGATGACCCAAACCATGGGAAAGGGTCTTAAAGGCATAAGACGACCGAACCGTAGAGAGTCTACACTGAGAGGGAATCTTAGGATGGATCTGTTCCCTGCCCGTCTCACTCAGCGTGAGAGCTGGGGTCCGAGCAACGTGGTCCCCGTCCTCCCCGCTCAGCCCAGGGGCCTCTGCCGGTCTCTCTCACCTTCATTCTGCCCCAGGCGCTGCAGACTTCGGCCTCCTTCCAGAGCCGAGGGCTCACCCCAGCCCTGGGAGCGGGCTTCCGTGACCGCCTTGCGTAAATGGCAAGCCCTTCACCCCTGCGTGGCCGTTTCCTGTCTCCCTTTCTTGCCTTATTTTCATCTCGAGCTAGCACACATCACTGTCCGAGGTAGCCACATATTTTGCAGCATTTTGCTTTTTGTTCGTTTGTTGTTGGTCTGCCCCCACTGGGATGTAAACTTCATGAGCACAGGGGTTTGAGGCTCTTTTATTCACTGTTATGTCCTCAGAACCCAGGGTCGCTGGCTCTTTGTAGCCACTGGATACATCTTTGCTGAACTCTTGTCTCTCTGCTCCAGAGACGGGAAAGGGAACATTCGGTTGCAGGGGAACCTCCCTGAGACCCTGGGAATGGGTGACACTGGGTACTGTTCCATCTGCTTCGCCAGCATTTTGAAAAATGAGTTTTTCTTTCTTGTTAGAGGCTGGAGAAAAGCTCTCATTGTAGGCTATGACTGTCTCTTTTAATCAGAATTGTTATTTGTAAAAACAGTCACATGGGCTCAAAATTCGAAGGTAGGAAGGGGTATGCTGTGGTGCTGTAAACCGCTCCTCACCCACCGCAACCACCGGGCTCCCTTCCCTAAGACAGGCACTGTCGCCAGTTTTTAATGCGTCCCACCAGGAATTCGATGCACATAACACAAAACATGTTGCGTGTGCTCTCCTCGCCTGTGAGTTGGGGGGAGTGGAGCACAGGCCTGGGGCTTTTACCTCAGGAAGGGTTTCTGTCCACCAGAGGTTCCGAAACCCCCTTCTCCAGGGCACTTTGTCCTGCTCAAAAGGGGTGACATAACTGAGATGACTTCTGGAAGGGGCCTGAGATTTATAACCCTTTGTCGGTTCAGAAGGAAGCAAGGCGAACAGAAGGAGGGAGTTACCGGGCGGGGGTGTAAGGGGGCAGACGTGGCGTTGTGACCGCCGGGCCGCCCAGCAGGAGCAGCGCGAGGGCAGACGGGTGGCGCCGCCTGTCTGAAGGCACCGTCTCTCCCCCATTCCAGAGCAGCTCTCGCACCTCTGTCCCAAGGAGTGCCCTCACATTGTCCTTCAAGCCATATCAGGCCCCCTGGCCGCAGCCACTGCTTCCGTCCTCACCAATCCCATGGATGTCATCCGGACCCGCGTGCAGGTAAGACACTGGCCACCAAAGGCATGACCTTCGGGCCCTGCAGCCATCCCCCAGCCTTCTGGTCAGCCGAGCCCCTGCCGTGCGGTCCGACTTCCGTCTGCAGGGAGCAGCGAGTGCTCCGGAGCACCTGGAGATGTGTCGCGCCCCGTCTGCTGCCTTGCATGCCGCCCCCCGCCCTCGCCCAGGCCTCTGGGGGTCCTCACCGGTCTCTCCCAGCCTTTCACACGATCGGCGCTGCTGTCACCACCTTTCCTTACCTCGCAGGTTGAAAGTTCCTAGAAATACCGATTTCAGCTAAGGTCATAAGTCTGGCTTCCCCAGGGGTCTGCGAGCTCTGTACAGACAGGGACAGTGACTGTTCTTGAATAGGGCTCACAGACTGCTGTGCGGACTCCGCAGAAACACGGCAAAGCCCTCGGTGGCGCCTTCCGGACGTTACAGCCCTATCTTCAGCCAGCTCAGAAACAATCCGCAGCGGTTCGTTCCCGGCAGCAGAACCTGCATGGTGACATATGACAGACACGTGGCCGATGTTGCCGTATAAAGCTTTATTTAGGTCAGGAGAGTGGGGATTTTAGTGTCTGGTTGGGGCAGCCAAAGAGGAAGGCTGTCCAGGAGAGAGGCCATTTGGTAACGGTGAGGAGGGGAGGGGAGGGACAGAACCTCAGCGGCTTGAGGGCACTCAGCGTCCCCAATACAGGGCTTTGGGATGGAGGTGGCTGGTAAATCTAGGTACTTTTGTCCCTAGAAAAGAATCCCCTCCCCACCACCACCACACACATTTGAAAATGACTACACTGGCATCCGATTGGTTTGCAAAAGTGCCCGGGCTCCGTCCTCGTTCTGGCCTGAGCCTGTCCTGGGTTCTGCGAGGACACCCCGGGCGACAGGCCTCCGCTTTGAGGCGCTTCCAGGCCGGAGGAGACGAAGTGCACGTGAGGGCCCGGGCACCGCTGCAAAGCCCGTGACATGGCTGGGATGAGAGGGGGCTTCGGGGAGCAGAGGTGGTCAGAGGAGAGGACAGAGGAAGAGGGAGGGTGCAGGGGGCTGCTCGAGGAGGCCGGGAGGAGGGGCGGCGTTCTTAGCCATGGGCGCGCCCCCTTGGGAAGGCCGTGCGTTCGGGGGTGTACCGAGCGGTGCATCTGTGCAGCGCTGGCGGAGCTCTGGTGGGCTGTCTCCCAAGGTGCAGCCCGGCGGCAGGGTGCGGGGGTTGGGGGAGGGGACGGGACTCCAGACGAGCTTCTTGCTCGGCCAGGCCTCCAGGGTGAGGGAGAGGTAGGTGCCTGGCAGACAGCAGGGTCGGAGGGGAGGACTCCAGCCGTAGGGTTCGGTGGGACTGAGGTGACCACCGAGGTGACAGGCTCAGAATCACAGGGCTGCAGGGACCTTAGAGCTGATTTCACGCAGCCTCCCTGCGTGCGGAGAGAAGCACCCGCCCCAAAGACGCGCGGCGCGCAGCTTGTCCGATGAAGCTAACGGTGGCTGCCGTTCGCTGGACGCGCTGTCTGCCAGGCTCTGACCTCGGCGGTTGCTGGTGCCCTTCTGTTTACTGTTCAGTGCAAGCGCGTGGCGTGGGGACTGTTAGCACTGTTTCATGTTTGGGGAAGATGAGGTGCAAAGGTTACACTGTTAGGAAACTGGGAGCAGACCTCAGACCCGGCAGTCGGGCACCGGAGCCCCCCAAACCACCATGCTGGCCCTCAGGCTCCACAGTCTGGCTCTTCCCACTTTGGGGCGGGGTGGAGCAGCGGGCGGGGCGGGGTGGAGCAGCGGGCTCTGGCTGCTGTCCTTGACCCTGCACTGTGTGGACTTTTCCAGGTTGAGGGCAAGACCTCCATCATCCTGACCTTCAGACAGCTCATGGCAGAAGAGGGCCCTTGGGGCCTCATGAAGGGCCTCTCAGCCCGAATCATCTCGGCCACGCCCTCCACCATTGTCATTGTGGTGGGCTACGAGAGCCTCAAGAAACTCAGCCTGCGCCCGGAGCTGGTGGACTCGAGACACTGGTAACCCGAGGCGGGACAGAAGCCTGCCGCTTCCCACACCGAGCAGGGTCGGGCAGAGCAGGGGGCGGCACGCTCTCCGATGCCCCCGCCACACAGCGGCCTGCCCGGGCCAGGGACAGAGACTGGCCTGCCCCAGCTGCGGAGGCCCGCACGTGGGGGCCCTGCTCCTGTTGATTTGAATTTTCTGGCCAAACTGGGCTCCCTCACACAGTCCCTGTCCTCGGTCCTGCCCCAAGGAAACCACCCTCCCCGCCAGGCCCACTGCAGCCCTGCCCCACTGGCCCTTTGCCCGACTCCCCTGCACCTGTGACCCTGGGGTCTGAGAAGAGCTGTACGGAGAGCCGGCTCACCACCCGGTCCGTGCTCCCGGGCCGCAGCCCTCGCCTGCTGCTCATTTCTGCTTTGGGCCTGAGCTGCCACCAGACTACTCTGCTCTTCCTGCCGCCGGGGGCAAGCTGCCTGGCTCTTCCGTGTGCGGAGCAGGAGCAGCAGACACCGCTGGCCCTCCGGAGCGTGCGCCCTCCCTGGAGGGGTGTTAGGTTGGGGAGAAATGTCAACACTACAGTTTGCTGTACATATTGTTAGCGCCTGTGAACTGGGCTGTTCTCTTCGCCCTGCTAACGCGCCCATCCTGCAGTCAGAGCCCACCCCTTCCTCACGGTGCGAAAAGGTACTGTCGCCTTTCCCTCAGTCCCAGTTCCCTACCCCTGCCATGCCCCGGCCCAGACGACCACAGCGGTGGACACAGCCCTAAGCAGATCAGGCTGCCTAGGGCACATGGGACATGGAACACTACCCTGAAAAGTCAGGTTGAGAGAGCGGTTGGTCTGCAAAGGAACAAGAGGAGATGTGCGCCCCAGCCCGTGTCCCCAGACCAGCTGAGCCAAGCCTTTGTGATTTTCTTCTCCCCGATGTGACGCCCTCCCAGTCGTGGTACCCTCTTGCAGGAGGAAAGAGCGGAAGTCAGCCGACAGCAGGACCACTGCGTTCACCAGCCTGACACTGCCGAGATTCTGATGCTCAGGAGCTGGGGGACAAGCACACCTTCCCTGCCTCGCCCTCCCCACCTTGTCTACCAAGCCTGTGTTGCAGGCGGAGAGGTGCAGCAAACCGAGCGAAAGGATAGTGAACCCTGCACGCTACTTGAGACATCAGTCCCACCCCCTGGGGAAGGCCATGGTGCCAATCAGAAAGGTGCTAGCCACCTGAAGCCTTGCTATTTCTATGGCTGCCCACGTCCTATCACCCCGGCCAGGTCAAAATCTGAAGTCACATTCTTCTCTGTCTTCACCACCACTGCCCATCTTGGTCTTTTATCTTTGAAGGTGACTTTCCCTTTAACTGACCTTTATTTTTATTTGTTTCTTCTTGCATTTTGTCAAGAATTCTCCAATTTCTATCCCCAAATGGCCATCCAAAGGGTTGGGCCCACAAATCATTTGGAATCTTACTGCCCCTCAGTCACCCCTTTAACCTAAGGACCACCAACCTAATGGAGGACAGGGGCCCCCCTCTTTCTTTAGGCTCATTCTAGCGACACATGAGATTTTCTCAGCCCCACCTTCCTCTCCCTAGTCTTCAATCCTTCTCCACAATGGCAAAGTGGGTAACGCATCATGGACAGAGGGAGTCTCCTGCCTCTCATGTTTCAGATGTTTCTCTTTCCCAGGCTCCCTCTCTTCTGATTTATTTTCTCGTACAGTACGTCACAGCCTTTCACCCATTTCCCTCTACCCTCCTGTCCCCCACGGTTTCAAAGGATGACGTGTAACAAAAATCACCCTTAGCCCTTTCCCATGTATTAGGTTCGATTAAAATGTGTCTTGGTGGGGATGGGACAGTGGGCTTCCGTAGTCCGTGCCAGCGGGGAGCTCTGATGTGTTGGCCACAGCCAAAACCGGGAGAAACTGGGGAGACCCGGCACGACAGGAAACCCAGCGGATAAACTGAGAGACAGGGGACAAACTGCAGAAGCGGTTTACGCTCGACACGCGGACTTTCGCGGCTATTGACAGCAAACGTTCATTGTCGCACTGTACGAAATGTTTGAAGTGTAATTAAACGTTTCTGTCGGGCCCGGGAGCCCTGGTCGCGCTCGTTCTGCCGGCCGGCGCAGACGGCCCCAATGCACGCCGCGCCTCCCGCAGTTTCCCCTCCCTGTCGGCGGCTCGGTGATGGACATCCCGCTGCCTCCAATCGGGGGTGCCCAGGGCCGGAGCGGCCAATCGGGGACTCCGGTGGGCGGGGCGGCCAGGCCAGTAAGATTTGGCGGTTCGACTCCAACATGGCCGAAGCCAGCAACGCCGAGGCGGGCGGCGGGTGTGCAGAAAGGGGGCCCGACGGGCCGTCCCCGGAGTCGGTACCTCCTGGCACTGCCATCTCGAGGATGGAGCTCCTCGACACCACGGTGGACACTTTCCTCCAGAAGCTGGTCGCCGCCGGGAGGTAGGTGGGGACGCGGGGCTGAGCGCAGACCGCACGGCACGGTGAGGCGGGGCGGCGGCGGCGCGCGCGAGCCCGAGTCCCGCGAGACCAGGACGGCGCGCCGCTCGGTCACGTGGTCCCGCGTTCGCGGGCTCTGACGCGCAGTCCGGCGACGCGCCGCGGGCGCAGCGCTGGGGCCGCCGGCCGCCGTATGTGGTCAGCCTGGTTTCGACCAAAGCCGGAGGGGCCTGGGAGGGAAGGTGCGGGCCTCCCGGTTAGGTCGCGGTTCCGGTCGTGGCCCAATAAGGTGAGAGGTGAGCCAGGCGTGACGGCCCGGCGCCCGGCCCGCATCGTGATGGCCGGAGCAGGACCTGCCCAGGTCGTCTGCGAGAATTGGATGAGTAGACCACGGAGGGCGCTTACACCCGTGCCTGCCACGTGCGAAGCGTCAGCGCTTTCGTTGTCATGGGAACAGTACCACCACTAGGTGGTGACGAGGCCCGCCTGTTACCATAGAAACGCTTCCTGCCTCGATTTGTGCTTTATATGAACTGTACTGTAACGACACTGGACCCTGGAAAGGAAGAGTTCTGCCCACGGTCCCGCCACGCGAAACACTGTGGTCCGGCTCTAGCCTGTCCTTCCGGCCCGTCTGCCCCCACAGCACTTGTCCTTCGTCTCGTCCAGACTCCCGTTTCCTCCCCGTCTCCTTCCCTCTCCTCACCGACTCACTCAGCGAACATCTGAACGCCCGCTCAGGCTCCGTGCGGGGCGCTGTGTGAGGCAGGGCTTGGGACGGCCATTAACAGGCGATGGGTAGAGAGCAACCTGCGGGGGAAGGGAGACACTGGATAGGTTGGTTGGGGAGCCCACCCTGAGGAAGTGACACTGAGCTGAAACTTGAAGACTGGGAGAAAAGAACTAGAGAAAAAGCATATAGGCAAAGGGGACAGCTCGTGCCAAGGCCCCGAGATGGGCAGGGTCTTCTAGAAACTTGGCAGCGGCCTGGTCGCTACAACACAGTGATCAGAGGGGGAGTAAAATCAGGAGGCTGGACAGGCAGGTGACAGCCATTTCATGAGGGGGGCCTAATTTCTGTAGTAATGAATTTGATGAAGTAATTGCAATTATTTTTATGGACCACTCTTGACACGTATTCATTATATGTCAGGGCAAGTTCCTGCCTTTGATTGATTGATTGGTTTTCCCCTGCTTATTCTTGCCTTCCTCTCCCCTCCCCATTGGCCCTGCTTTCTGCTGGCTACGTGTCTTTCTTTCGTTTGCTTGTGTACGAGTATTTACCTGTCAGCCATCCACAACGTCCCAGCTTGTTCCAGGAGCTGGAGAGACAGCAGTGATGGAGACAGAAAGGCCTCGGCTTGCACGGAGTAGACGTTCCCGTGCCAGTCATCCCAGCGAGAGTAATCAGGGTAAAGGAACTGAGATCAGTGGGGAGTGGGTCCGGGTTAGTGCGAGTGCAGGGAAATCCTACAAGCGCATGGGGTTCAGAGGGTCTCGGTGCTGCTCGCCCTTCCGCGATTGGCATCCAGCACTTGCCCATTGCCTCCAACTCCCGCCTCCACAAACTGTGCCAGGGTGGACGTCCTCGTGCCTCCCCCCACCGACTAGTGCAGAGGTCCCTAACGGAGAGGGATCACTGTGTCTAAGGGTTTACACCTACCTGTGTTTTGTCCCATTATTCTCTAGGAGAAAAAAAGCTGTGCCTATCTCCCACCTCCTCACGATCACTGACTGGGTAGCCGCATTCTAACACCTGCTGCTCTGAAGGTGTCAAAGGGTTGCCACCTTATGCTTCGAGCTTGCACATCATCGATTTCCTCTTGGGTTTGGGCATTACCTCGCTTTCTTGTTAGTCATTTGGTTTCCTCTTCTGCGAACTGCCTACTCATTTCCTCCAGCCTTTTTTTCAGACTCGTTTTTTAAAATTGGCATTTTTATCTTGATTTGCTGGAGTTCCTGGTAGAGTCAAGAAATCAGTCTGGTCAGTTTTAGGCTGAAGGAGCTGTCTTCATTAGGTTTTAACTTTGTCTAACATTCTTTGAGAAATAGAAATCTCTAATCACGTAAAAAAATAACACAGACCGTAGATGTCCACACTTTACCCCAGGAGGATGAAGCAGAAAGAGGCATGCAGTCACCCTGGGGACCCCTCACAGGTGATGGGTCATCACGCCTCTCCTTTTTCAGCCTCTGACTAACTCAGCACCCCTCAGTCATAATAAATTGGGAAATATCGCCTAATTATTTTTTATAATTACTTTATTAATTTATAGTTAATTCCATGTAATTATATTATACTTTTGGGGACTTGTTTATAGAGGCTGTACCCACAGCTAGGTTACAAAGATAACCTCCAATGTGCTTTTCTGTTAGCTATTTTGTTGTTTTACTCTCTACTTAAAATCTTTAACCTGTCTGGATTAAGGTATAAAGTGCTGGTCTCGGCCAGTCTCATTTGTTTAGTTTTCCCAGTGATTGTCAACCAGACAGTTCGTCCGTCCCCATTGCTTTATGGAGCCCCCTTGTGTCATGTCGCAAGTCCCTCTGCATGCCGCATCTTGGGGTCTCGCTTCTGCCCCACAGACCGACTTGCCCGTCTTTGTGCCAGTGTGGACAGGTCCTTAACTCCGGCTGTGGCTGGCACAGACGGGTCCCCCTCTCCTCTTTAAAATCAGCCCAGCTATTTGAGGACCTTGATTTTTCCTTGTAAACTTTATAAAGTGAATTTTTCTGGCTCCTCAAAACATTCAGCTGCAATTTTGGTTGGGATTGTAAAGAACGTGTAGATCAGTTTGGGGAGAACTGGCCGGGTCTACAGTGTAGTGTCTTCAGTGCCATCGTCCAGCCACAAACATGATGTCACCTGTCTGCTTAGATTGTCTTCATTCTGGCTTTTAGTGGAGTTCTAAAGGACTTGTGCATTCTCTATTTGGTTACTACCTAATGCTTTTAATTTTGTTACAATTGTGGGCATTCTCTTATTTTCTATTTTCTTTTAAAATTAGTTACTGACGACTTAGAGATATGACTGATTTTTGTAAGATAACTGTAATACAGTCTTCGTCGTGAATCACTGAGGGTCACTTTCATCAGGGAACGTTTCCGTTTGTTTTCCCCTCTCCCGGTCCCAGTACTGGGGCTGCCTAGTGTACACGGCTCGAGAAAGCAGAGAGGGGAAAGGACCAAACAGGGACGTCTCTTAGCGAGACGGGCAGCTGTGTGGGCGGCAGGTGGGGTGGAGAGCGTGGATTTCCATCACAGTGAGCCCATCTTCTGTCCCCAGCCTCTCTGCCTTGCTGTCAGTCTTATCTGCACTCCATTCCTTTATTGCACCGAAGCGCCAGTCCCCGCCCGCCCTCTGGTGGACACTCTGTGAAATGGCCCGCCACTGCCTTGCTGTATAAGCCCCCAGATTGACAACTCAGCAGAACTTGATTCTGTGCTTAAATATTTCGAAGTCGATTTTTTTAAAGTTAAACTTATGTGAGAACTCTACAGTGAGTTTTAAGTGCAGTATGAAATGCTTAATCAGTGAGTTCAGAAACTGTGGAGGTATCACATATTGCATAAGTATTTAAAGGAAAAAATTGGTTAAAGTCAGTATAATCATATCTGTTTTGAAACTCGGTGAATACTTTTTTAAAAGTTACTTTCATCGGTGACAAATGTAGCACTCTCGGAGGGGCCACAATTTAGCCTTTGCCCTCTGGGGGCGGATCGATTCTTCCTGCAGCTGTGAGCAAGGTGCATTTTTCACTGAGCACTGGCCGTCTGCCGAGAGGACGCTTCTGACTCTGGGAGCCAGTTACCGACTGTCCCCCACGTTGCTGTGGGCCGGGTTGTTTACGTAGCCTTGTTTATCCTCATTTATCCTCACGGGCATTTCACGGGTTAGAGATGCAGGGATCGCCGCCGTCTGCCCGAGGAGGAGCTGGGGCTCCTGGAGGCAGCCTGTCACAGAGCCACGCGCTCAGCCAGTGCGTCACCGGGCGGCCGCTTGTATACTCTGGGCAGACCAAGGCCCAAGACCATCCCACAGAGGGGGGCTCGGCAGAGAGGCTGCTGCGGATGCTCTCGGGGCACAGACGCTGCCCAGGCCCTCGGACCCTGGGGTCCAGCGTGGGGGCCTGGCCAGGAGTGCAGCCGGCCTAGGCCCAGGCAGCCCCGGCCTCCCCTCCCCACCACCTGGCCTGCAGCGCCGTCCTGGGCACCCAGGGCCATCGCGGTCAGCACCCCCTCCAGGAGGCTGCCACAGTGTGCGGTGTGACCATGTGGGGTGGAGGTGGCCAGGAGCGTCGGCCCAAGCGCATCGCTCTCCCATTCTGCCCTGCGTGCGCTGTCTCAGGAAGCTCACGGGGCATCCAGGCCGCTCCCAGGTCCTCACCGGCTGGGAGGGGAGGCCGAGGCTGGGAGCCGGGGGCCTGGGTGCAGGTGGGCGAAGGCACAGCCTCCAGTCGTGAGCTGGGGCGTGGTGTGTGACGCGGCGGCCTTGGTCAGCACTGTCCGGAGCGGGTCCTCAGAGTCCTCATCACAGGAAGAAACGTTGTTTTTGCTTTTTTTTCTTTTCGTCTCTGTGAGAGAGGGTGGGTGTTCACTCGACGCGGAGCGGCCGGCCCACACTGCACGGAAGTCAGGTGGTGGCAGCTCAGCGAGGCAGTCGCTTTCCTCCTGCGCTCGCTGCGTGGCCTTCGAGCTGGCCGCCTCCCGCCCTCTTCCCGCCTTGCACGAGCGAGCGCGTGTCCGGGGTCCATCGCCTCCAGCGGACCCTCGCAGCCCAGGGGGCATCGTGGCAGAAGTGGCCTCAGGCCTGCCCCGGCCGGGGAGAGGGTGCCGCTCAGGCCCCCGCCGTCCCGTGGGCAGGGAGGAGGGACGGGACTGCCGTGTCCGCGCCGCACCCTTCCAAGCCACAATTACCCGGTTTCGATTCCGGCCCCGCTGGCTCAGGCGTCATGTGTCCCTCCACATGTGGCCACAGACTGCGTGGCCAGCGGGGCCAGAGCAGGACAACAGGGAGCCTGCGCTCGGCTGGGGGTCCAGAGGGCCCAGCACTGTCTGGTGCCGTCCTGTGGGCGCCTGGGCTCCGCTCCATGGCGTACCAGCATCAACTGTACCGTCCGAAGGGCGAGAGACGGCCACCTTCGCCCGGAGGGGCGCTGCTGGGTGCTCACAGCGCACTCCCGAGAGGAAGCCCGGCCAGGGTCCCCGCCCGTTCCGCGGACAGTGGCGGGGCGGTGGCCTTCGCAGACGTTCCCTCGGGACGGTGGGTCTAGGCCGCCCGCCCCAGAGCGCGCAGAGCGTGGGCAATGAGAAGTCGTGTGTTCGGAGCCGTCAGAGCTGCCTTTGTTTCTCGTGGGATTCGTTGTCAGTTTGTGTGATTTGCTTCGCAGTAATGCGCACGGGGTTCCAGAAGTTAACGTCCTCTCTGTCCTCTCCTGCGAGCCGCTGTCAGGGGCTCTCCTTCGCTCTCGGGAAGGAGTTGGGTGGGGAGGCCCAGCAGGGATTCCCAGGGCGGGGAGGGAGTGGACGGTGCCTTGGACTCCATCCAGGTCCCTAGCCTGCTAGTCCAGCGACCGCCAGCCTGACCCCCAGTGAGCGTAAGCGTGAGCGTCTGTGTGTCCGAGGACCCTCCTTGGCTCAAACCCTCTCTGCAGGCTGCGTGAACGCTGCTGTCACAGAAGCCCTCATGCCCCGCCCCCAGCTTCAAGGTGACCCCGTGACGCGCTCTGTCACCCCGTAGTCCCGGAAGCACAGTCGCAGTGGCTGTCACCACGTGCAGCGTGGGTTTCTGTGTTCGCTGCCGTCGTCTCTCCTGGAAGCTCCGGGGGCCGTGCCACCCGGTGCCCGGTGGGTGACCAGCACGTGGCGGGCTCGAGTGATTATTCGTAGAAGGGGAAGGGCCTGAGAGGAGGAAGACAACCAAGAGAGTTCTCTCATTTGACTTCGTCCAAGAGGACCTAGCTAGCTCCCTTGGGGTGTGCGGGGTACCCTTTGATTTTGCCAGCCACAAGCCACGTATGGGTCAGGTGCCCTCAGCTGCCCGTGGCAGATGCCCGATTTTAAACAGCATGACCAATAAGAGAAACCCATGACCTCACTAACGACGATGGCTTCCGAGACCCCACTTCTTGCCTCTTTCTCCCCTGCCTCCTTGGGGATACACTGCCCTCAGGCCACAGCCCCGACGGCTGCTGGGAGCTGGAGGCATCCCACGTCCTCCGGGAAGGCGTCAGTTCTTCCCGTGTGGCCCCGTAGGAGCGAGGAAACCTCGCAGACGCCACAGGCCCTGCCCTAATCCAGCCCTGCAAGGGGGGCCGGAGTGCTGGAGGTCCCTGAGCAGCAGCCTCGGCATTGCCCAGGAGCGTGTTGGAAGCTGGGGGTGGGGAGGGGGCCCAGCGGTTGGGTTTCGCAAGCCCTGCTGGTAGTTCGATGCTCAGTAAAGATCAAGAACCAAAAAATGTGGCTGGGCTGACGGGGAAACACCTGGATCAGCTGGGGCTCTGCGAGCTGCAGGCGGAGGCCCTGGGGACTGGCGGGGTGGCCATGAGAGGCGTTGCAGCCACCGCCCCCAGCCAGGACGATGACAAGGCGCGGAGCCCTGTGAGAGAGGCAGGGTTGCCCCGGCCGGAGCCGATGCCTGGTGACGGGCGTGCGCGTCACCTCCCCACCTTTGCCTTCTCCCTCCCGCCAGCTTTGAGAGGTTCACCGACTGCTACAAGCGCGTCTACCAGTTGCAGCCTGAGATGACACGGCGACTCTACGACAAGTTTATAACCCAGCTGCAGACATCGGTCCGGGTGAGTGGCAGGAGGCAGCGGGAACTGCTGGCAGGGGTGCGGCCCGCGGACGGCCAGCCCCCTGCGGGCAGCGTCCCTGTCCCCCCCCCCCCCCGTGCCCAGCCGGCCGCAGGGCCGGCGGTCCCTTCCGTGCCGTGGGTGTCTCGCATGCCTCCCCGTTGTCCTGTGTCGTCGTTGGGCGTGTGCGCATGGTCTGCCGTGCTCGACCTGCGAGCCCAGCGAGGGCGCGGCTGGCCCTCACGGTGTCCCCCGGTGCCAGGGGCAGCGCCTGGCACAGAGGAAGCCCTGACCAGCGGCCGGTTCAGCGGAGCTGTGTCCTAGAGGGACAGGGACAGGGACAGGGCTCCCTCCATGGCCCTGGGGAGTCAGACTGCCCTGCTGTCACCCCCGAGGGTGTCCCTGTGGTGGGCGCTCAGGTGACCGGGCGGGAGAGGCTCACCGCAGGCTCCTTTGAAATGTCTTCCCTTT
>CM053517.1:41198734-41233762 GCA_028627145.1 Eidolon dupreanum
AGGGGGACCGAGAGTCAGCCCTGCCCTGCCAAACGTCCCCTCCTTACCCCACCTTGGCGTACCTTCTCCCCCAGTCGCCCATCGTCCGTGCCTTCTTTGGGTCCCAGAACAACTTCTGTGCCTTCAATCTGACATTTGGGACTCCCACAGGCCCTGGCTACTGGGACCAACACTACCTCAGCTGGTGAGGCGGGGCCTGGGCCGAGGTTCAGAGGGGCAGGGCGGGAGGGCTGGCCTTGGCCTTGCCTCCCAAGCCTGCTGACCTCTTTCTCACTCTGCTTGCTCTAGGTCTGCGCTCCTGGGTGTGGGGGTCCCTCCAGTGGATGCCTTGTCCCCACTGGTCCTAGGCATCATGGCGGTGGCCCTGGGTGCTCCAGCCCTCCTGCTGCTGGCAGGGGGCCTCTTTCTCCTGCTGGGCCCCAAGGGCTACTCAGAATATCAGCCCATCAACTGAGGCCTGCTCTTGAGAGGGAAGGACGTTACTACACCTGCCTTGCTGGGCCTCGAACCTCTGCAAGTCTGAGGGTCAGTGTTCCCGGCCAGCTACTCCCTCTTCCCTTTTTTGCAGAGCCTCGGGGAGCAGCCTCAAGTCCTGGGGGCCACCAGGTGGGGCGTCCTTCATCCTCCGGAGAAGGACCGGGAACAGGGCTGCTGCCCGTGGGAGGGCGCCGTGGACTTGTCTCCGTGCTCCTTCGGCCCCCATGTCCACCACTCGCCGGCCGGAATGAAGGGCCTTCTGACTGGTCAGCTGCCTCGGGTCATGAAATAGACTTATTTTTCCACAACGCTCGTGTCTGTGTGTGTGTGTGCTGTTGGGCTGGTCGCGGGGGGTGGGAAGGCTAAGAGGTGGGGGTGGAAGGCGGGGTCTGGGCCACCCCGTTTCCTCACCAGCACCCAGGTTCCTGCCAGCCGCCCCGTCACGTGGAGCAGGGAGGTCACTGGTGCCGTGTGAACAAGCAAGGGACACTCGAGATGGGGGTGCGAACACGAAAAAGCCAAGTGAGACAGTGGGAGTCATTTATCGTCACACCCACAGTCACATGGGGTTAACAGCAGCCGCTGTGCCTCCCAGTCACCACACGCGTGGACACGGACACACACACACCCCTGCCCTGCCCTCCCCTCCCCTCGCGGGCTGGAGGTGCCGAGTTACAGGGCCCTAACCGGTGGGAGGGGCGGCTGTGGGGCGGCTGCGATTGTCTTGTCCGAGGCCAAAGGGCCTGTGAGGGAAAACGGTGCAGGGCCCGAGCCAGGCCGGCGGGAAGGTTCCACCCAACGTGGGCGTCCTATGGGATCTGCCGCCCCGATCATCTTCAGGCACCAGCAGTGTGCGGCCCCTTGCCCGGACAACCGGCACGGAAAGGGTCAGTCAGGGCTGTGGCTCTGCCCACCGCCTCGCAGGAGGCTGGAGAGAGGGGCCCAGCCCAGCAGTGCGGCCCCGCTGGTGGCCGCGCTGGGAGGCTCCTCCTGGTCCCGAGCCCGCGCCCTCAGCATCCTTAAAGGACACGGCTGTCCACCTCTCTCCTGCAGGAAAACGGCCCGCGTCCAAGGCGAGGGCAGCGCCGACGCGGGGAGCGGGCGCGTCCAGGCGGCCCGGGTGCGGCGGGCGCGCGCTCAGCCCCAGGGGCGGGGCCGGTGGCCGGAGGGGGCGTGGTCGGGGTAGTCCAGGCGCGTCTCCGCGGTGAGCATGCGCTCGGGCTCCACCACGAACATGTAGTAGAGGTTCCACACCAGCATGCACAGCAGCGGCAGGAACGTCAGGCCGTAGCCGAAGCCTCGGAACGAGCGGCCCACGGCGAAGGTCAGCCAGTATATGAGCCTGCGGGGCGAGGCAAGGTCAGCTCGCGGGCCGTCGGCCGAGGCAGGGGACCAGACGGCCGGGGAGGTGGGCACAGCAGGTGCTTCGCGTGGCCCAGCATGCGCCGCGTGCCTGCACGCTGCTGGGCACGCCGCTGCTCACGCCACGGACGCCACAGGTCCGGCGGCCCCACACCGCTGTGAGGGGACATTACTGCCCCCCTCCCTCCTGTTCAATCTTTAACTTAAAACTTTTGAGTAGACAATACAGTCACGTGGCTCAAAAGTCAAAGGTACCGACGCCTATAGTAAAAGGTCTCCCTCCCTCCCTCCCTCCCTCCCTCCACCGGTCCCAGGCACCCTGTTCCTTCCCTCACCTCCCCCTCTACTCCACGCCCACCCCAGGCACCCAGTGTTAGGCTTTCTTGTGCAGCGAGTGAGTTTTTACATATGTCTAAGCGAAAAGATGCATGTTTTCCTTTTTTTGAAGTTCGGTGGCATGCTGTTAAGACTGTTCTGCACGTGGATTTTTTTTTTCCCATTTACTATATCTTGGAGATTATTTTTATCAACATATAAACAGCTTCCTCGCTCTTTTTCAGCTGTCTCTATTTCCCCTTTTGCAGACGAAGACACTAAGATTCCAAAGGGATAAGACTGGTCCAAGATCACACGTCTGAGAAACAGGAAAACCATGATTTGAACCCAAGCCTATTCATCACTCTGCTTATTACAAAATTGACGTGTCCGTTTTTACTTGGTGCACCAGGAAGCAGCGTGTAATAATAAACGTTCACAGTTAGCACACCCTCACCGAGTGCCAGGCTGGTGCGCACGCTCCACGGATTAACTCACTTTGATCCTCACAACTCCATTTTGTAGCTGATGCAACAGAGACCCAAAGTGCTAAGTAAGCTGCCCGTGGCGGAGGAGAGGGAGGGAAGGGACCCGGAGTCCGGTCCTGACACTGCTGCTGGCCGACCCGAGCGACTCCGCCCTGCCCCCCACTTCTCCTGTGGTTCCCTCTCTACAAAATGGGTCAGACGGACCAGACAGTCACTGAGGCTTCTTTAGCTCCCGCATGGTTCTCACTGCTTGAGCCAACTTCTACCTGAGACCAGCATTCCCTGAGAGGGAGGT
The DNA here is from genome assembly GCA_028627145.1 of Eidolon dupreanum. NCBI lineage: Eukaryota > Metazoa > Chordata > Mammalia > Chiroptera > Pteropodidae > Eidolon > Eidolon dupreanum. The sequence goes on from CM053517.1 coordinate 41,201,672, forward strand.
GGGAGGTGCAATTACCTGAGCAGGAACATTTATCACCAGAAACACCTACCAGGAGAAAATGCAGGGCCCCGTGATGGTCGGGGCTGGTGGGACAGGGGAGCACTAGGCTACAGTCAGTAACAGGACAAACTTTAGCTCAACGGGAAGAAGAATGCTTTAGCCATTGAAGCTGCCTGAAATTATATATCGAAAGTGATAGAAGGAAATGTATTAGGGAAAAAGTGGAAAGACCTGCATTTATTTGGCTTCAGAAATTCAAAGGTGACTTCTAGGTTGTTAGCAGTTCCCTTGAGAACACCCCTGCGGATTTAAGCTGACCAGATTCTCAGTGAGAGTAATGAGGCGGCCATGAGAGCTAACGTGACCTTGGTCTGTATAAGCAGAAGGATGATCAATACCCTTGACCAGGCTCCTTCCCCCATTTGACCAGCAGGAGAATTTCCTGCCCGGAGGGAAGGACAGTGAAGGGATCAGGGCCACTTAGCAAAGGAAACACTGGTGGGGAACATTGTGTCCGAGGCAATTTCAGAGATTAGGGTCAGGGCAGCAGTTCTGAGCACAAGAAAGGGCTTTCCGATAATCGGGACCTTTGAAAACGAAAGACACTGCCTGACGAAGGACTGAGCACTTGGTCATGGGCTGTTCAACTAGAGGCCAGCGGCCCCCTGACCGGAGTGTCACAGGGGAATGGCTGCGATGGGCGGGAGGCTGGTCTGTGCCACACCCGGAAGCCCTTGCAGTTCTACATGGTGTGTGTCTCCGAAACCACCTTCCTGTGGGAAGACCTGAGCTGACCCCCTGCTACCAGGGGAGGTAAGGAGTGAGGGAGAAAGTGGACTCCCCTTTCCAGGGAGCCTGTGTGGGCCGATGCAGGATCCAGAAAGTTCCCTGGCCGTCCACACCCTCAGGCACCTGCGGCTCGTGGCAGCACGACCTCCCCTGTGCCCCGCCCCCGCCCCACTCACCGGGACACCGCGAAGAGGCCGGTGAGCAGCGGGAGCAGCTTCAGGGTGTCTTGGGGCAGGTAGGTGGACAGCACGGCCAGGTTGAAGAAGTAGAGGATGAAGAGCTGGACGGACTGGGCCACATACTGCCGGTGGATCTCCACCTCCCGCCGCGGCTCGGCAAAGGGCCGCAGGGCGGAGAAGCACAGCAGGCTCACCCCGTACACCAGGAGGCCTGGGGGTGCGGGGCACGGGTCAGCAGGCCCCGGCCAGGGCTCCGCACAGTGGGGCTAGGGGCCCGGGAGGGGACAAGCAGGCCCTGGGGGGCCCGGCTGAGTGAAAGGAAACCATCCTGTCCCGTGGCCAGGCCGGCCCTGCCCTCAGCCCAGTCCCCAGGGGCCCCCTCCCCTGTCACAGGGCCCGGGCTCACCCAGCACGATGGGGAAGGTGGCGAAGACCCCGCAGCGCAGCGTGTAGATGAGGCGGGAGCTCATGGTGGGCAGCCGGGGGGCGTCGAAGGGCAGGAAGGTGTAGGCCCCGTACAGCAGGCAGGGGAACAGGACGAGGGCGGCCACCACCGAGGCCACGGCCTTCAGCCCCTCCCGGCCTCCGCAGCTCCCGCAGCCCCTGCAGGGGCGGGCGGCCGGCCTTGCGGCAGCCTCGGCCCACTTGCGCTCCGGTGGCTCGGGGGACCCGGCGCGGGGGTGCAGGAGGGCCCGGCGGCGCCCTGCCTCACCCGCCTCGCAGCACAGGGCGATGGCCTCCTGGGGCCGCCGCTCGATGCACTGCAGGTCGATGGGCACGCAGGCGCGGGCCGCCTTCTCGGGCAGCGGGTCGGGGTCGTCCTCCGGCAGGCCCTCCGGCTTGCTGGGCGGCTCCGCCTCCAGGAGCTCGGGCTCCAGGTTCCGCCAGCCGGGTGGGTCGGGAAACGGAGCACTGGGCTGGGGGCCGGTTCCCCAAGGCAGGGTGGCAGCCTCGCTCACGGTGCTGTCTAGGCCGCCCTCGGTCTCCTCTCCAGCTGCGGGAGACCCGGCTGATGACTCCACTCTGGGGGACTCGGCGCCAGGGGACTCAGCCCTGCTTTCCCCCTCCGGCTGCCCGCCACTGGGGACCAAGGCCGGGGGCGCGCTCTTCTCCGGGGCCTCTGGCCCCTTCACCTCTAGCAGAGCCAGGGTCTCGGGTTCCGTCATCCTGGGGCCTCGATTCTGGGGTCTACCGTGAGGTCATGTCACCCTGGAGGTTAGCAGAGGTAAGTTTCGTCAGAGGGCCCCGTCCTCCAGCCTTTAGGATGGGTGGACGGAACTGGAACTCTGCAGGGCAGCCAGTGTCATGGGCTTTCGTCTCCTTGGGGACCTTTGGGAGGACGTGGTGTGGAGGAAGGTGTTGGAACAGGGAGGTGGGAGAGCAGTGAGCAGCTGACATGGAGGTACCCTTACAACATCGAAGGTTATCCAGCAGGAGAGGGTGAGTCGGGGGCACAGGCCTTCAGCTGGGCCAGCCCCCGCCCATGCCTTCTACCCCTCTGCCAAAACCCCTGGGGTCATGGCCACCCCAATGCAGGACCTGGAGGAAGGAAAGGTGCCTAGAGCTTTGCCCAGAGCTGCCTCCCACTGAGGACCTCCTCGGGGACAGAGAAGCCTCCCCCTTCACCTTCGAACCCCCCCTTCTCCCCACAGAACCCGCTCGGACTTTTCCTGGCAACTGATACCAGTGATTTGCCAACAGATCTGTCCCCAGGAACTGGCGGCGTGAGTACACCCTGTTTTTTCGTTTGAGCCTGGGTACTTGGGCAGCTTCCAAACTCCTCACAAGCTCACTCGGCCAGTTCCGGAGGGCCTGGGTCTGTGCACTCTGCCCTCGAGGTCCCGTGGCGGCTGCTCCCCTGCCTCCTCTCCGGTCTCTCCTCCCCCTGCCGTCTGTTCTCTGTCCCACTGCTTCTTGATGGGACTGACCCCTGCCTCCACCTCCGCAAGGGCCCCCCACTCCTTGACATTCGGATCCTTGACACCCTCTTACTTTCCATCTGGAGAGGCAGAGGGTCCCCACAGCGTCCGGGAAGGAGCTGCCCAGCTCCCTGCTGGCTGTGCAAGTATTCCTCAGGTCTCCCTCAAAGGGAGACCTGTATCTCCAAACCAGTCTGACCAGAGCAGGTGGAGCCCAGATTAAAGGGGCAGGTCCCGCCCTACTGAATCTGCCGACAGAAAAGCTTAGGAGGAGGATGTCATCCCTCTGAAAGTGGGGGTGCAGCCGGGCACAGAAATAAGCCTGTGTTCTAGCAAATGGGAAGTGTGGGAGCTCCCAGCGCAGGAAGGCAGAGGGGGACCATGGCGTTTGTGCATCAAAGGGTGCTTGGAGTAGGTTGGACTACCCAGAAAAGAGTGGAATTTCTACACTTACTCATTCGGTATTTATTGAGCACCTATTGTTAGCTAAGGCACTATTCTAAGCACAGATCATCCAGGAGACAAGATAACAGGCAAGGTCTTTGCCCTTGAGGGGGACAGATCATAAAGAAGCCTAGCAACAAAATCAATAAAACAATTTCAGTAGGACAAACCTCTTGCCAAGGTACCATTGGAGCTGAGATGTGAAGGGAAATGAGGAGAGTGAGTGTTTCAGGCAAGGGGACCGCAAGCCAGAGGCCAAGGAGTGGGAAAGATGTGGGCTGTTTAAAAAACAGAAAGAAGGTCAGCTTGGACCAGAACGGTAGTGGTGTAAAGGGAATCTAGTTCCCATTACAAGGAGTACACAGCCTCTGCTTCCCAACACCTTGCTTTTTTGGTTTAAGGTCAAGGAATCCAAAGCGATCTTTCCAAAGGGAAGACTAGAGGCAGAAACGCAAGGAAGTGGCTTCTAGTTCCTGCGGTACCTTACACCAAGGTCGTTTGGGCTTTGTGAGGGCGGGACAGTGTCTGGATTGCTCATCTCCATGTGGCTGGAAGATAACAAGTGTCCAGTATGTGTTCGCGTGACCAGAAATCTTTGGGAGGGGCAGCAGTCACGAACTGGATGGAAGGCTTCACTCATGTTTGGCCCTTTTCAAGGAAACGTTCACGGGCATTTTTGTTTGTTTAAATGATGGGGAAAAGGAAGAAATGCAATCACTCTAACCAGTAATTTGAAAGACTAGGTTCAAATGAGAGGAGGGCGTGAAGGGGCAGAAGGGTGGACTAATGACCACTGTAGGACAAAGCAAAGTCACGCTCCTAGCTCCTAGCATGAGCCCATCTGCCCGGATCCACCTTAGCTTCAACCTACTGTCCGTTCTCTGGCAGCTGTATCAATAAAGTTTTTCGCAAGGGCTTGAAGAGGCCGGAAAGAGGCCATGCTGCCCGGAGTTAGTTCTGGCAACTTCCCGGGAGGGAAAGTGAGTTCCGCGAGATTTGGTAGCAGCACGCCGCTGGCCCGCAACTGTGCAGCCGCTATCGCGAGACTTGGCAGGCGGAGGAGGAGCTGTCGCGGGCAGCCGCCTCACAGCGATGGCGGCCGAGCAGGGCCGGCGGCGGTGGCTGCTGCGGCTGCGGCCGGAGACGGCGGTGCTGGCGGTAGCGGTGGGTGGCGGGGGCCTGTGACCGGGAGCCGCCCCCGGACCCGGGCACCATGAGCCAAGGCCCCGCCGCAGGGGACAGCAGCGAGCCGGAAGCAAAGGTCCTCCACACCAAGCGGCTGTACCGGTGAGAGGGGCCGGGGCGTGAGTGCGCCGCGGAGGGAAGTCGGGGGACGGCGAGGGGCGGGGCCTCGGGCGGGCGGGGCCCGGGCACCGGGCTGGGGCGCGGGAGGAGGGTGCAGTCTGACCGCGCGCGGGGGCGGGGTCCCGCGGCCCGGGACGGAGCCGCGGGGAGGGGTCGCGGCTGGGAGGTTTGGAGGGGCGCACGTGGAGGGGTCCCCTCCGCGCCGAGCTCGGCCAGTCGCCGAGCTTTGCAGATCTGGGGTGAAGAAGTGGGAATCAAGGGCCGCCGGGGTTAGGGTCAGAGATGGGGAGGACCCGGAAGGGAATAGTGCTTAGAGCCCTGCGGGACTTTCAGGGAAGAGCCCTGAGCCGAAACCCGGAGAGCCACCTCTCCCCGTGTGACCTTGGGCCTGAGCTTCCTCATCCTTACACGGGGAGATTCGGATTGGATGCGCTCTAAAGTCCCTTAGGGCTCTAATTTTGGGGGAATCTGAATGAAAAGAAAGGCTGCAAGGCTGTATGTTGGACTGGAAGGGCCTGGAGTGTCCTTAGGTCAGGGAGCCGGTTCCGGACACCTGGGGACTCCTGGCGCCTGCCTCCCTTGCAGCCTCAGGACCGCAGGCTGTGGCCAGGCAGCTTCCAGTCTGGCTTCCTGACCTGCAGGGTGCGGGCACTCACAGCATCTTCAGCCCTGCGCCCTGGGGAGCAGGCCGGGGTGGGCTCTCCCACCCTGGGTCAGCGGCTTTTCGTGGGGAGCAGCTGACACACAGGCTCTAGAGCTGGATGGAAGCAGAATGGAGCTCAGAGGCCGAGTTGAGCTTTCTGCTTTCCAGAATGGACCAGGGCTGGTGGGTTTCGCTTGGCTCAGGCTTGGTGGAGCAGGAGCATTCGCAGGAGGAGGCTGCCGTCCAGCCCTGGGCCACATCTTGACAGTGAGAGCCAGGGGTGTCTTGCTTTCTCTTCCTTTGAGGAGGCATCTGCCTGCTCTGGCTTCAGAAGACTTTGGGGAATATAGGCTACTCCATAAATAAAAAAGTGAGCCAGCCCAGCAGCCCCTGAGCTCTGGGAGAGTGAGGAGTTGGCTGGGGGTGGCACATGTGCTTCGTCATGCTCCTCATTGTCAGAGCTGCCTGTCAGAGCGCGGGCAGTGTGTCAGCAAGATTCCTGACTTGTCCCCAGCCTTTGGTGATGGCTCCTTTAGTCATTCTCAAATCGAGTTCTTTGTCACGCCACTGCCTTCACAGGACTGACTGATTTAACCTGATGTGTTTGCATGTGTGGCTCACCAGTGTGCACGTGGGTATCCCACTTGTAATTGTGTGTTGCTGGCTTTGAGCAGGGAGGAAATTTGAGGCAGGAGGTCTCTGTTTTTATTATCATAGCAGTGGTGATTGATAGAAGGAATTGAGGGAGGGTGGTCTGATTTCTCTGCCCAAGATAAATGTGGTATTAGATGGTGAAACTGTCGCTCTGAGCTTCCGTGAATTTGGGGCTTTCCCACAATCTGTTACAGAAATGAGATTCTGAAATGTTTAAGCCCCTCTGAAGAAAAAGCAGCTGGAGAAGGGATGCTGGAAGGGACACGAGCACCAATTAATTAGGCCAATTAACTAGTTTTTAAAAACACATTTCTTCGTTAACACTGTACTAGGCCCGGGATTACAGCAGTGAATGAAACACAGTCAGTTTTGGGGTTTGGGTTCTAAGGGAGATTACGATTTAGTGGAGGAGCTCACGGTCTGATGGGGAGTGGAGAAGAAAATGCTGAGTCCTCTCAGGTTTCAGAATTTGCAGTTTGAACTTCCTGGAGTAGTAGCTTTTAACGTTTTTGGGTTGAGAATCGTGAGCCCTTCTGTAAACACACACACCTCCTACATCCGCCCATGGCCCTGAAATTAAAAGCCCCGCCCTGGGGACCAGGCTGGCATAGAGTGCATCACCGACAGCTGCCTGCCGCTGCCCCTGGCATCGAGGACCAGGCTGGCTGAAAGGGCTGGCTCCCATCTCTAGGCAGCCCCAGGGGGGTTGGAGCAGTGCCAGGCTCTCGAGACTGCCTGTGATCACCTGCTGTCCCACCGCTCAGCCGGGCCTGATGAGTGCTTCGCCCTGTATGGGCAGCTTTTAGTGGTGTGCTCCCTGGGCCACCGTAGGGTGCTCGCCTGCTGTGGCCCACTTTCTCCAGCCCAGGGGCATGGGTGTCAGTCTTCTGAAACACTCAGATGGTTTCAAGAATCATCACTCCCTGGTTTTGGTGACTTTTGTGTCCAGACCTACACCGGACTCTCCTGTTCACACAGCTGCTATCTGTCATCTGGATTTTACCCTTCCGGAGATGACAGCTTCGTCTGGCACTTCTTAGCCATCCATAGAGCTTCCTCGGCCTTTCTCTTAGTGTCTGGAGTCACTTCTTTTGCATTATGACAGGAAGGACGGAGAGTCACACTTATCGAGCGCTTACTGTGTGCGAGCATGGTCGTGAATGCTTTTCATGTTAGCGAATGTCATCCTCACGGTCGGTGATGGAAGAACCGAGACGTGGGCAGGCAGCTGTTTTGCTAGCGGTCACCGGGATTTGAACCCTTGCAGTCTGGTTCCAGGGCCCACACTGTGCACTCGACAAACAGTTCCTTCAGCAAGATCCAGGAGACTCGCGATGCAGCCGCTCAGGACCCCCCCGTTTCCCATACCCCCGTTGCGGAGCCGAATTTTGCACTAGGCGCGCCATCACCAAAGGCCGGAGACACATGCCCGCGCCCTTCGCGGCCGCGCGGACAAGCCCCCCGCAGCAGCGCTCCGTGCGCTGCGGCCGCCGTGGCCAGTGCCCCCGTGCCGGCGCCGTGTGTTCACGTCCACTTGACCGTCGCAGCAGCCCTCTGGGTGGCTGCTGTGGTCGTCTCCGTTTTCATGGGTGTGGTGACTGCCGCTGAGAGAGGTTGGCCGGTAGTTAGCCAGAGTCGCAGGGCCAGGAAGGCGCGGCCAGGGCTCAGACCCGAGATTTTCTGCCTGGCGTCAGCCTGCGGTTTTCCACCGGGAGACCCGCCTTCCCACGGCACAGGGTGCCCCCTCCTCGCCACGGGGACGTTTTGGGCGGGATGGTTGTTATGGCACGCTGTCCCGTGTATTGTGGGGTGTCTAGCAGCACCCACTAGATGCCAGTAGCAAGTCCTTCCCCCACCCCCACCCCCCGGTTGTGACAATCGGAAGTGTCTCCATCGTTGCCAGACGCCCCCGGGGGGGTGCTGGGTCAGGGTGCAGGCAGCCCACCTCGTTCCGTACAGAGCATCCTGCAGCCTCCCCGTCTCCCCGCCCTCACTCCTTGGCTGCTCCTCGGGGCCGGCGTCCGGCGTCCCAGCAGACCGTGCACGCGGCTCGGGCCGCTCGCCCGTGTTCCTCTGCAGGGCTGTGGTGGAGGCCGTGCACCGACTCGACCTCATCCTGTGCAACAAAGCCGCGTATCAAGAAGTGTTCAAGCCGGAGAACGTTAGCCTGCGGAACAAGTAAGCTGGGGACAGGCCGCAGACCCTCCGCCCGGCCCCGGCCCCTGCAGACTCCTCTCCTCTCTCCCCTGGCCTCCTGTACAGCGATGGGCTCTGAGGTCCTGCCCTCCCCGGGGTGGAGATGGGGGTCCTCACGCCGTCCGCGGCTCCTGCATCTGGTAGCCTGGTGCCCTTAGAGTGACATCTGAGTTGGGGAATTGGCCGTACCACGTAGGGAAAGGAAGAGGATGACAAGGCAGAAAAGGAGAGAAGGGTGGGAGGGTGCGGGGCGAGAAAACACAGACTGCTAAAATTCGTGCTGGTCCTGTCTGTCTCCTGGGGCTCCAACTGCCTTCCAGGACGGCCGTCGTCCTGGGTCACACTGACTGACCCTGGATGTGTCCTGGGAGGCCTGGAGGTTTGTCGGTGGGGTGGTGGCAGAGGCCGCCTTGCCTTCGGGCCGCGTGCGCCCCGCGAGGCAGGGCCCCCCCTCATGCTCCGCTGCCTGCAGGCTGCGCGAGCTGTGCGTCAAGCTCATGTTCCTGCACCCGGTGGAGTATGGGAGGAAGGCCGAGGAGCTGCTGTGGAGGAAGGTGTACTACGAAGTCATCCAGCTCATCAAGACGAACAGAAAGGTGCGGCGAGGCCCCGGATCCTGGCAGGCAGTTTGGCTGTGGGGGGCAGAGACGGCTGGGCGGGCGGGCCGGGCCGTGGTCGGAGGAAGGGGAGCCGTGGGGGAGATGGCGAGGAGGGAGAAGCTGAGGGGTGTGTAGGTAGTTCCTGAATGAGAGGGGACATAGGTAAGTGTCAGAGCTAAGAAGTGACGTTTCTGTCCTCCTGGGATGAAAAAGGCGGGGCGGTATCCTGGGCCCGAGCTCAGCACCCACCCCGCCCCCGCCGCCCCTCAGCACATCCACAGCCGAAGCACCTTGGAATGCGCCTACAGGACACACCTGGTCGCTGGCATCGGCTTCTACCAGCACCTGCTTCTCTACATCCAGTCCCACTACCAGCTCGAGCTGCAGTGCTGCATCGACTGGACCCACGTCACCGACCCCCTCATAGGTCAGTGGCTGGGGAGCGAGCCCCCGTGCCGCCCCCTGGGCCCGCGTGGCCCTCGAGGCTCGTGGAGCTTGTGACCCAGCCAGGCACAGAACCTTCCAGCAAGACTCGCAGGTGTTCACGAAGTTCGGACGTGGGCAGATGGGCGCACGAACTAGGGTGAAGACCCGAAGGACAGAGGCCTGTGGCCTGGGGTCGGGGCCGGGCTGTGGCGTGAGCTCGGCCAGGGCCAGCACGCGTGCCCTCTGCACTGTCCCTTTGACCGCGGGCGCTTCGCCGCGTCCGGGGACGCGTTGGCAGCTTTGGCGCTGCGGGTGGCGCACCCTCCAGCGTGGCGCGGTCTCTCCGGCCAGGGCACGTCCTGGCGGCGGTGCCTTCCCTCCCCGTCTGGCTGGCAGCCGCCCTTCAGGGCCCTGCCCTCTCCCGACCCCCTGCTCTTCCCGCCCGTCACCGGCCCGTGGGCGTTCTGGGTCACATGGAGGTCGTGGCCTGTGCGGTGCATTTGGAAGCGTTTCAACAAGCTGCGTCCGCCCCAGACAGGCCCACGGCCTTCGTGCCAGACACCGGGGGCCAGCAGCCCGGAGCGATTAGGGACCCTTACTTCTGGTTGGTCCCCAGACCCTGTAGCTCTTCTCCCCGCTGGTGTGTTCTCCACTCGGCCAGCTGCAAGAAGTCACGTAGGAAACCTGAAGGGCTTTCTGGGGGCAGGGGCACAGCAGGGAGTGGCTGCAGGGCCCAGCGGCGGGTGCTGGTCTCCGGAGCCAGGCCGGCCCCTCTGCGCCTGCCGGGTGGCGGGTGACCTCACTGTACAGTGGGGTGACTGAGGGGGCACGCTCACGGGTTCTTAAGGCCAGCGAGATTGACCTCGGGAGACGCTAGGGCCCATGCCTGGCGCCCAGACACCGCCCCGGCTGTCTCCTTCCCAGGCCACCTCCCTCCCCGGGGTGGGGGCCGAGCGAGGCCCTGGCCTTGTCCACGCCCCGCCCCGCTCCTCCTGGGCAGGCCCCCACCTCCCCAGGCCCCGCCAGGCCCCACGACTGTCCTGACACTGGAGCCCCACCTCCTCCTCCTCTCCAGGAGCCTTCCTGTGACGACCTTCCCCACGAGGAGCTGTCCCAGTTGAGGACCCCAGCCCCTGTTGTCCAGTCCCTCGCTGCCCTGGGAGCACGTCCTCTGTCCCACAGACAGTGCTCCGAGAGCCTGGACCCTCAGTGCCTTTGCCCACCTGGGAGGGGTGTGCCTGTAGGCGGAGGACGAGGCGCGGGCTCACGAATCTCTCCCTCCCTCTCTCAGGATGCAAGAAGCCAGTGTCCGCCTCGGGGAAGGAGACAGACTGGGCACAGATGGCATGCCACCGATGTCTGGTGTACCTGGGGGATTTGTGTAAGGACCCAGACCTGCATTTCCTCTGTTCCGGGCTCAGGACAGGCTCCAGCTGCCTCCGAGCGCGGTGCTCCTGCATCTGTGTTTGCATCCGTGCGCTCGTCCTCCGTGTGCTTGTCCTCCCGTCTGCTCACGGAGCTTCGCAGCTGGAGAGGGCTGGTGGGCGGGGCGGGAGGTGTGGTCGAGCTCTCAGCAGCAGCCAAGGGAGGTTTTAACTTCTTTGGGGTTTTCTTTTCTCTCTGCTCCTTCTGGAGGAATTGAAGTCAGGCCCAGGGCGGACTTACTGGCTTGACAGATGGTTCCCAGTGGGGAAGTACTGATTCTGTGGCCCCCGTCTCCAGTCCCCATAGACAAAGCGTCCGCAGTGGCTGCTGCATGGCTGTTGGGCGCGTTGTCTCTTCCTGCCCCGAGCCACGAGTCGTCCCGCACCCCCCCAGACCCTCGGAGCCGGCTGTTTGCCCTGCGGCTCACCAGTGTCGTTAGTGATGTGGCCTCTTGGGAACAAGTAGTTGCGTCCCCAAGTAGCCGTGTGCTGCGGCCCGTCGTGGGGGTCGTCGGGGAGAGCCTGCTCTCCTTGCAGACGCTGAGCATCCTCTACACGTTGGACTCAGCCGTGAGGAGGGGAGCGCTGGGCAGTTTACTGCAGTCACGCAGTTTTAAGACTGCCAGAGGCCCCAGCGGCTCGCCTCTAGCTCAGGTGTCCTCCGCCCGGGCTTTGGTGACAGCTCCTCGGGGGCCCCGGGAGAGGGCGGTCTTCCTCACACATGGAGTCACGGCGGGTCTCCCTCTCTCCGCCCTGCAGCGCGGTACCAGAACGAGCTGGCCGGCGTGGACACCGAGCTGCTCGCGGAGAGGTTTTACTACCAGGCCCTGTCGGTGGCCCCCCAGATTGGTGAGTGGCCCCACGCGGGCCCCCCAGCCCAGCGGCCTTTTCCAAGCGGGGACGGTGGTGACGTGGCGGGCAGGCCACTCTCGCTTTGCCCGGGTCCTCCGCACACTCAGTCCCGCGTGCTTCACCTGTGGTCTCGTCGCTCGTGACACACACTCAGGAGGTGGGAAGGTCTGAGAAGGAGGGGACAGCGGGAGGAGGTCTGTGTAGAGAGGAGATGGTACTTCATCTGGCCCCAGCGGGCACAGTGACAAGAGGGACAAGGCCCCACCACCGGGAGAGGTGGGGACCGCGTGTGGGCGAGACTCGGCATCCGGAAACCGGGCTGGGTGGAGGGGCCCGTGCGGCTCCGGCAGCCTGGGAAGAGCCGCCGCCCCTGAAGGCCTGGCCCCCTCAGAGGCAGGCCGGGCGGGGGTGGGCTGATTGGAGTCTGCCAGGAGCCCCCCGGGACACCGGTGTCACCTGCAGACCCAGCTCTCCTCCCCACGAGTCCTTCGATGCTGGGCTTTGGGTGAGCACGGCGGCTCCAGGCTGAGTGACGTCTCTCTCCCCAGGAATGCCATTCAACCAGCTGGGCACGCTGGCGGGCAGCAAGTACTACAGCGTGGAGGCCATGTACTGCTACCTGCGCTGGTGAGCCCCTGCCACCGTCCCCGCCGGGCCCCCCTGCTGCTTTTCACACAGCCACCTGGGTCTGTCAGCACAGGGGCAGCTAAAGTTGCTCTCCACTGTCTCATGCAAAGCACAGGGTTGTTGTCTCGAAGGAGGAGATACGTTTGACAGGGTTGGTAAAATGTGACTGAAGGAGCCTCGACAGGGACCTGAGGACTACAGAGCGACAGCAGTGACGGTGTGGGGGGCTGGCTTGACAGCAGGGTGGGTCACAGCCTCCCCGGTCTGACACTCGGCTTTTAGGATCGAAAACCTATTCTCAGGGCACCCGAAGCTGATCAGAGCTAGGTACTGAGTCCAGCACCAAGTGCACAAGACTGAGGGAGCCAGCATGCCGCTGCCAGCATGACAGGGAGACGGGACCCTCGCAGGTGCCGCCTGAGGGCCCAGGGCCAGGCGCCTCTCAGGAGAGGCCGTGCGGTGGCTCGGGCCTCACAGCCGAGGGTCAGGCACTTACGGCCTAGGGACACACCTGGTCCTGCCTTAGAGCTCCATGCGCCATGGCCTGGGGCTGCCCAGGCAGGGAGCCCATTCCCGTGGCACTGGGGTCTCTGCTCTCGCGCGGCCCCCCGCGTCTCAGCGTGGATGGGCCTCCTGTGCGGCCATGGTCACCTCGGGAGGGTCACTGTGTTCGCCGCCATTTTGTAGCGTCTTTGCCTTTCCTCACGTCCCTCATGGGGAGCGCCCCTCACTGCTCCCAGACCCCTCATCACAATCCTGGCCGTGGTTTAGGGCGGGTCGCTTCGGAGCACCACGCACATCCAGGTTTGGGGGTACCCCTGAGCCCCACCCTCAGTGCTGATGCAGTCCTGTCTCGCGGGGCTTGGTGCTGGGAGCCCAGCTGGGTGGCTCCTGGTGCACCGTCCACGTTAGTCACTGGCGCTCGGCCGACCCGGGGGCTGGTGCGTCTGCAGGGCTGGACCCGTCCCTTTCAGCACGGGCGTCTCCACGGGGCCCCTCCTCAGGGGAGACCAGCTTCTTACATGGCGGCTCGAGACTCAGTGATGAACGACCAGGAGACTGGAGGCAGAATCTGCCTGCCCCAAAGACCTGGGGGCACCTCCAGTGTTCCGTGAGAGCAGCGTGTAGCCAGCCCCCAGCACCCCTCCCCAGCTTTCAGGGTCCTGGGAGATGTATAGCCCAGCGTCCGTGGAAGGGGTGGCCGAGGAATTCACGACAGACGTGAATTCTTTCATGGCCTCTCCGTGTGACCACGGCGGTTCTGATGACGAGGACTTGAGTGCAGCTCCACGCGGGGCGGGCTTGGGCTGGGGGCTCGGCTCTGCCACGCGTTGGCTTGTGACCTTGCCACCGTGTTCCGCGGCTCCATTTCCCCATCTGTGCACTGGGCAGTGGTGGGGTGCAGTGCCTGACACGTAGTGGGTGCTCAGTGTATGTTTGCATACGTGACGACCAGCTGAAATCATGCATGTGAGCGTCCTTGCCCATAGTAGGCGCTTGTTAAATGCTCCCTAGTGAGCGATCGACACTTTAAAAATCAGGGATGGTGCCTTTTGGGGGTAGCGACTAAGGGGTCCGGCGCGGAGTGGGGCTGTATCTCGTCCTCGTGTGTGGCGGAGACGCGGGCCTCGCCCTCCCTGATGCGTCTGGAAGGCGTGTGCGTGTGGCCGGGAAGGAGCGTGCGTGGAAGGGAGGCCGGCCCAGCACCCCTGCAGCGGCGTTGCCCCCGGAAGCCCTGGCAGGGCGACAGCACCCCTGCCCGGCCCTGCCCTGCCGAGGCTTAGTGGCCTCCGTCTCCCTCAGCATCCAGTCGGAAGTGTCCTTCGAGGGGGCCTACGGGAACCTCAAGCGGCTGTACGACAAGGCAGCCAGAATGCACCAGCAGCTGAAGAAGTGCGAGACGCGCAGACTGTCTCCCAGCCGCAAGCGGTGAGGGGCCTGCGGGGGCTCGCGCGGTCGGCGCAGCGCGGTGGGCGCCGGCCGCTCACCGCTGCTCACCGCCGCTCCCGCGCCCTCCCGTTTCAGATGCAAAGACATTAAGAGGCTGCTGGTGAACTTCATGTACCTGCAGAGCCTGCTGCAGCCCAAGAGCAGGTGAGGGGCAGCGCGAGGCGCCTGTGCCCTGGGAGCCGTGGGGCGCCGGCTGCCTCCGGGTGCCGGCTCGCCCGTTCTCAGCCTCCCTCGCGGTTTCGCCCGCGGGTTCGGGGCCCGTTCTCCCGGCAGCTCTCCCTCTGGCGCAGAGTGGGCTCTGGCCGGATGTCGCAGGAGCCACGGAACAGAAGCCCACCGGTGCCGGCCCCTGCCGCCCTCTCCTGGCCCCCGTGGGACCCCCGAGCCCGCGCCTGGCGCTCCCTGCTCTCCGCCTGCCCCGGCCCCCATCGCTGACCGCCCCTGCCCCTCCCGCCCTCCTGCAGCTCTGTGGACGCAGAGCTGACGTCGCTTTGCCAGTCGGTCCTGGAGGACTTCAACCTCTGCCTCTTCTACCTGCCCTCGTCACCCAACCTGAGCCTGGCCAGTGAGGACGGGGAGGAGAGCGAGAGCGGGTGTGCCTTCCTCCCGGACCTGCTCATCTTCCAGATGGTCGTCATCTGCCTCATGGGTGTGCACAGCCTGAAGAGAGCAGGTGCCTGGCCCCCTCCCCCGCCCGCCGGCTCCCGGGACCCTCGCCGCCCCTTCCTGCCGCTGCTCTGGAAACCCCCTTCCGCAAGCTGCTCTTGCACCACCACGTCACGTGTGTCACTGCTGGGCTGGGGGAGCATCGGGGGTGGGGCCTTGCTGGTCAGGGGCTCCTGGTGAGTGGACAGAGGCAGCCACACGTCCCCTCCCCTGCTCACCCCCCCACGAACACACCACTGCGGCCAGGACCCGGGCGGACAGGGTCAGGTGTGCGAGCCTTCCTGGCAGAGGTGAACACGGAGCAGGGTTGGGGAGCAGGAAGGACACAGGCAGGGCTGAGTGTGAAGGTACTGGGGTTTCATGGGGAACCCGTGTGTGGGCATCAAAGCCAGGGTGGGTGACGTGTGGCCAGAGCTCACGCTGCGTGAGGAAGCGCCCGGGGAGCTGGTGCAGTCTAGATCAGAGGATGACAGTGCAGTGGCCGAGGGATGTCTTTACGTCAGAGCAGCTTTGAGAGGTGGTCGCACCCTTGGAAGGGTCGGGAACAGGTGGGTGGGAGTGGCCAGGGCCCCGGGCCCCTGACGCTGGGCCCTCCCGGCTGCAGGGTCCAAGCAGTACAGCGCGGCCATCGCCTTCACCCTGGCCCTCTTCTCCCACCTCGTCAACCACGTCAACATCCGGCTGCAGGCCGAGCTGGAGGAGGGCGAGAACCCGGTCCCCGCACTGCAGAGCGACAGCACAGGTGCGGGCGTGGGGACCCAGGGGGGACACGGGCGTGGCCGGGGAGGTGGCATCGAGGGCGTCTCCCCGCTCCGGGCCCCCAGCTTGTCTCTAGTCCCCACCTGACCATTCTCTCCACAGACGAACCCGAGTCCAAGGAGCCCCTGGAGAAGGAGGAGGGCCCGGGGCCCGAGCCCCCGCCCGCGGCACCTGCAGCCAGTGTGGCCCGGAGGAGCCGCAGGTCGTCCCGCCTGTCCCGCCTCCGGCGGCGCCGCCACCTGCCCGGAGCTGCGGACGACAGCGACCTGAGCGAAGGCTTCGAGTCGGACTCGAGCCACAACTCGGCCCGGGCCAGCGAGGGCTCGGAGAGTGGCTCCGACAAGAGCCTCGACGGTGGGGGCACGGCCTTCGACGCCGAGACGGACTCGGAAATGAACAGCCAGGAGTCCCGGTCAGACCTGGAGGACATGGCGGAGGAGGAGGGGACACGGTCCCCAGCCCCGGAGCCCCCTCGGGCCAGGTCGGAGGCTCCTGAGTCCCTCAACGGCCCCCTGGGCCCCAGCGAGGCCAGTATCGCCAGCAACCTGCAGGCCATGTCCACCCAGATGTTCCAGCCCCGGCGCTGCTTCCGGCTGGCCCCCACCTTCAGCAACCTGCTGCCCCCACCCGCCGCCGAGCCGCGCGCCCTGGCCAGCTGCAGGCCCTGCGTCAACGGCGACGTGGACAGGCCCTCGGACCCAGGTACCTGGGCACAGCTCTGGTCCCTGCCTCCATGCCATCGGCACTCGCCGAGGGGCCCCTGCTCTCTGCCAATTCGTCTGCCCCCCACTCCTAGCTCGCAGCCTGTCTCGTGGTTTCATTTGGCTCCGCTCCACCCCGCCCTGTGGGTTCGGGGCTTTCCTTCCCGCACGACAAGTGTGGCTGTGCCCCCCGGCCCCCCGTGCTATCCCAGGTCCCGCCAGGGCTCCTGGAAGCTGGGAGAACCAGCACTCAGCAGGGCAGGGGTAGGTGAGGCCCGCGGGTCTCCCCCGCACAGGGAGTGGCCGGGGCGGTGGCGGGTGGCGGGCGTCGGCTGAGCCGCCTCCTCGCCAGCCCTGTCTGGCCTGCCTTTCGCCGCAGTCTGGTGCTGGACAGCTCCTGGGTCTCGAGGCTGGCCTCCCCCTGCCCCCCGGGCCGCTGTGCACGCTGCTCCCTGAGGTCTGGAGCACACTTCCTCTCCGCTGCGTGCGTTCTTACTCGCCCTGTAGACTTTTTCTTAAAGTGACCCGGTCTGGGACTTGCGAGGTGAGTAGGTGTCCTCTCTGTGGGCTCCTGTGGGCTCTGCACCTCTGCAGCTGCAGCCCTTCCCCCGCAGTGGCCCGCCTGCCTGCTCGCCGGGGGCCGCCCGAGGGCAGGACAGCCACGTTTCGTCCGCAGCGCCGAGCACGTTGCCCGGCCTGGGGGGCACCGAGGAGGCCGAGGCTCAGCTGGAGCGACCGCTCAGCGCTGTAACGTGGGGAGTTGGCTGGCCGGGAGCTGGAGGCCGTGCTTCTGGGCCCCTTTCCTCCCCCTGGCCCTCTGTGTAGCGCGCAGTGGGCACTTCAGAAACGTCGGTTGAGGACAACAGTAGATCTGCCTTCTAAATCAACCTGAGCTTAAAAGAGTCATTTAAAGTGGCACCAATTTCTTGGCTTGAAGGCAGCTGTTTGGGAGGTGGTGGGCCCGGGCACGCTGGCAGGGGACAGTGATCCCTCCGTTCTCCTATGAGGACTCTTAGGGGAGCCCCGGTGGGTGGAGGTTGGCCGCCCAGTGAGCTAAAGCCTGTTGCCATGTGCCACTGGCTCACCCAGCTCTGTCCCCCACCCCCAGCCTCTGAGGACGGCTCTGAGTCGGAGGGGAGTGAGTCCAGCGGGCGCTCCTGTCCGAATGAGCACAGCATCCAGGAGAAGCTGCAGGTCCTGATGGCCGAAGGCCTGCTTCCCGCCGTGAAGGTCTTCCTGGACTGGCTGCGGACCAACCCCGACCTCATCGTCGTGTGCGCACAGGTGTCGCTGCAGCCCCACCGCCCTTCCTCAGGCCCCGGGGCGTCAGCCAGGCTGGGCAGGAGTCAGCGCGGCGCCCGCTCGCGGGGCTCCTGGGCTTCCTGCAGCGGGGAGCCTGTGGCCCGGGGCGTGGGGGCTGCGTGTTCTGCGTCGCGGCCCAGTGCCGGGCGAAGCCTCTGCCGGGAGTGGCTGTGGTGCAGCGGGCGTCAGCATGTTGGGAAGGGGCCCTGTTGGGTGCTGACGAAGGAGACAGGTCTGGGGCTGGCGGGGTTTCCAGGCGGGGCGTGAAGGAGCCGGGGTAGGGGACAGTGTGGTCGGGTGTGGGGCTGGCTGCTCGGAGGCTGGCTGGAGCGAGGGCTGGAGCGAAGGCGGGCTCCTCCCCCTCGGGCTTGGTTTCCGTCTTGAGTCTCTGGCGCCCTGAGGCTTCTGCCCCACGTTGCTCCAGGTAGCACACCTGCCCTGCGGGGAGGTCCCCTGTCCCTGCAGGTCCCCCTCGTCCCTGCAGGGGACGGCTCAGGGAGAGCGGCCAGGGCCAGGCACGCCCTCGGCTGCGTGCTTTTGTCGGATGACAGCCTAGTTAGTCACAGTTAGTCACCGAGGGAGGTGCAGCATGGCGGGGGTATGGGCACCTCCCTGAGGGGTGTCCGAGAGTGGGCATGGGACATGGAAGACAAGGGAGGAAGCCTCCCCCAGCCGCCCGGCTCTTCCCTCTGCCTTCTCTGCCCGGGACGCCTCCAGCTGCTGGTGAAGGGCAGCAGGCTCCGTGGCCACCTTCATCCCTCACGGGCCAGCTTCCTGTTTCCAAGTCCTCCGCCAGCCCCTCTGGCCTCTGGTCATTCTCCAGCAGGCCCTTCCGGGCTGGTGAGCACAGTGCCCGTGCCGCCCTCGCTGAGGCCCCCCTGCCTCTGTCCGCAGAGCTCTCAGAGTCTGTGGAACCGCCTGTCCGTGTTGCTGAACCTGTTGCCAGCTGCTGGTGAGCTCCAGGAGTCCGGTGAGCGAGCCCTTGGCACACCCCTCCCGCCCCACGGAGCCCTTCCCCCTCCGGCGACCGCCTGCCCTCGCCTTTGGCGTGAGGAGGGTGATGGGAGCCACTGCCGACTCACGGCGCCGTGTGGCCGCGGCCGCTCTGGGTTCTCACCCCAGCACTGCCCCATTGGGCAGGTGGCCTGGTCAGCTGGGAGCGTGCTCCCCGGGGAAGGCAGCGAAGTGGGCAGGAGCAGAGCCACGGGGTCCTGGAAGCCAGCCTCAGTCACTGGTGCCATCCAGGTGCCCGGGTCACTGAGAGTCACCCTTGACCTCTGGAGCCCATCTTCTGGCTCGTCCCCTCCTGCCACCTCCAGATGGACCCGCCCCCCACTTCTCACACTGGCCCCACTCAAGGGTTCTCGTCCCTCCCTCTGGGGCCCTACTCCCAGCCCAGCCGGGCCGCTGCCCTGCAGGTGGAGCCTCGCAGCTCCAGCCTCCCGGCCCCGCCCGCGGCCCCCACAGGTCCCTTTCTCCCCTCCATCTCCCCACCGCCCCAGGGGGGTGTTTCATGGTCAGCAGGGCTGGCGGCCTCATGGGTCCCCTTCCCCCAGGCCTGGCCCTGTGTCCCGAGGTGCAGGATCTTCTGGAAGGCTGCGACCTGCCTGAGGCCCCCGCCAGCCTGCCGCTCCCCGAGGACATGGCCCTGCGGAGCCTGCCCCCGCTGCGGCCCGCCCACCGGCACTTTCACTTTGACGCAGACCGGCCCCTGCTCAGCCCTGCGGAGGAGGTGAGGGCTGGCCGCGGTGGCAGAGCCGGGTCTGGGGCAGCAGCTGCCCTGCCGGGCGGGGGGTGTCCCTGGGGCTGTGCTGACTCCTTCACCGGTGAGCCATCTGAGCTTTCCCTGCGGGGCAAGGTGTCCTCGCTCAGGGCCTGTGGTCGGGCAGGCCGCCTCCCCTGGCCCGCCCTCTGTAGGGCAGGTCACGAGTCCTTAGGGCTTCGGGACCTGCGTCAGCTTTTCTTCTACTGTGCCCCGCCCCCCGCCCCCCCCCCCCGCCCCCAGGCTGACCTCAGTCAGCATGAGATCTGGGAGGGAATGTGCTGCCCACCTGGTCCAGTGACTTTGACCTCAGATCCATCTGTCACCACGTGGGCCATCTGGGGGCAGCAGAGGGAAGCCAAGCAGACGGCCCCCCCCCACCCCCCCGCACCACTGCTGTGTCTCCAGAGCAGCTCAGCTTCAGTCTTTGGTGTTTTAGGGTTCTAGGTGGGTGTTTTCAGTGGGGAAAAGGGTCCTATTGACCAAAAAAGCAAGTTAGACGCGCTGGCCAGTCTCAGCCCCTCGTTTCACACACGGGGCTCTGTGACGCAGATGGCAGTGGAAGTGGGTGTCGTCACCCCCACCCGGTGCCCACGGGCCTGGACGTCCCCTCACCCCGCGTGCCCACTGCGCTGCTGGCAGCTGGGGCTTTGGGCCGAGGTGCCGTCTCGCCGCCCCCAGCGAGGCTTCCCAGCGGCGCCGGCGGCCGAGGGCCGACGCCCCGCTCGGCTGACGCACGTCCCCCCACAGTCGGTCGTGCGCATCTGCTGCATCCGCAGCTTCGGCCACTTCGTCGCCCGCCTGCAAGGCAGCGCCCTGCAGTTCAGCCCGGAGGTCGGCATCTTCGTCAGCACCGCCCAGGCGGAGCGGGAGAGCCTGCTGCAGCAGGCCCAGGCCCAGTTCCGCATGGTGAGTCGGCCGCCCCGCCCGGCCCGCCAGGGTGGGAGGCGCTGGCACGCGGGGCCCTGGCGAGTGGGGCTGGGGCCGGGGGGCCGAGGGGGGCCCGGCGTCGGACCCGGCCCCACGCTGGCCGAGTCGCGGCCCGCTCCCTCCGTGACCTGGCGCAGGCTGCCGGGGCGTGGTGGCCGGGTCAGCCGGTCTGTCCGGCGCCTGGCACGTGGGGCTGGGGCGCGTGCTCGAGGGGTGAGGGCTGGGAGTGGAGGGGCGCGCGGGTCCCGGTGTGTGACAGCGCACAGGCGGCCGCGGCTGGCGCCACCTCTCCCCTCCGGTAAGGCAGCCACAGCCGCTCCCTGAGCCTGCGCCGCGCCACACCCCCACCCGGGCCCCGCGAGAGCGGGACGGACCTCCTCCTGTGGGGCTCGCGGCACCGGCACGCTCGGGGTGGTGTCTGGCACGGCAGGCACGGCCCACGTGGCTCGGGGGCCTCGGGTTCCTCGCCCTCAGCCGCCCCCGCCCCACCCCCGCCCCCACCCTTGTCAGCCCAGGCGCCTGCACCTCTGAGCGCCTGCAGCAGGCTGCGTGCTCGGCCAGGAAGGCCACGGCCCCCCGCAGGCCCTTGGCTGTCTCGAAAGCAGGGACCTTTCGTTCCAAAGCAGACCTCTTGCCTTCAGGTCTTTATTGCTGCTCCCGGGGGAGAACGGGGGAAGGGCCACGCTGCAGAGACGGTGTGTTCTGTAGGCCTTGGCCGTAGCCTGAGGTTCGTGGAGGCCCCTCTCCTGTGGTGCTGGACACCCCGGGGCCTGCGGGGGCCCCCTCCTGCTCGGCCTTGGCCACGGGGTCCCTCCCGCAGCAGCGGCAGCATGGTCATCGTCACGGTGCCCTCTCGTCGTTCCTCGGGCTTTCTTTGTGCTGAGCTGGGTTTGCACGTGACATCTCGTTTGCCCTCACGGCAGCCCGTGAAGTGCGTGCTGACTTGTGTTTGCAGACGAGGACGCTCAGAGTGACCAGAATGACTCAGGGGTCAGTGGTGACTGTCCAGGTTCTTGTCCTTGTCCTGAAGTGTGCAGGGCTCAGCTCCGCAGGTCGAGTGGGGCTGGAGACCACCGCTCCTGCCCTCTGGGCCTCCACCCTCTGGGTCTCCAGTGTCTGCCTGGCTTAGGGACCCTCTCCTGCCGGGACCTGGCTTCCCGAGGGCATGTCGCCTGCGTCCTTAAGATGCTGGGCCACTGGAAGCTGAGCTGGATTCGTGCAGCAGCCCGGGCGGACCCCCGCTCACCTGCGCTGGGCCTCTGGGGGGCTTACCGCAGTGCCCCCAGCCCCTCTCTGGATCATGGGGTTTCACAGCCCCCATTTTAGCCTGAAAATGAGGTTCCTGGCCCTGCGTGCTCTGCTCCTCAGTGGTCGGCCTCCCCGCTCTCCCCACCAGTGTTTCCTGGAGGGGCCCCTGGCTCTTTGGGCAGGGCCCGTCTTCATGGTGCGGGACTCCGCAGGGAAGGGGGTGGGGGACACCCGTCCTCAACCATCAAGCCGAGGGCGTGGGGTCGGCACAGACCGTCAGCAGCTCCGTGCACTCTGCGCTCGCTTCCCTCTGACGTTTCTTCCAGGCCCCCCACTGCATCTGTCACGTCGGCTGGTCCCCCCCAGTCCGTGACAGCCCCTCAGTCCTTGTCTTTCCGGCCTTGACATTTCCAGAGGACGCCGGTCGGCTGTTCCGTGGCGCGTCCTCCGCTGGGCTCCGTCTGGAGTCCCTGCACGGTTGTGGTGAGACGGTCGCAGAACCGTATTTTCGGCACCACCGCGACAGTGCCACTTTGGCTGTCACTGAGCCTTCAGTGGCTCCTCGTATTGTTCAGGGTCGGTCCCCACCTGTGACCTCATCCTTTAGACCGTATAATTTGCACTCCATTCAGAAGACAAAGGAAAATCGTCAAAGGACTTGTGGTTGGATCTGTGACAGACGCCAGATGGTTTTGGATGTCTTGGTCGTAGGCAGAGCGCCGTCACGGGGTTACGGTGGCCAGGCCTGTGCAGTGGGGTGGACGGTGTGGAAGCACCAGGAGGTTTAGGGGTGCACCCGCCAGGACCGGGGAGCCGATTCCTGCTGGGGCCCAGAGCAGGATCTGGCCCTGGCTTCCTTCCCGAGCAGCAGGTGTATGGGTCAGGTCTGCCCCGGGGCTGTGGCCCTGCCAGAAGCTGGCGAGTAGACGGTGACAGAAGGCGAGCGGTGTGTGCACGGAGTCCCCCAGGAGGGAGAGCGGGTGCCGGGGGGCAGGACCTGGGCCCTGGGGTGCTGCGGGGCTGTCCCGTGCCTGCCCCGCCCTGGGCAGGACCCTGGACAGCTGCCGTGAATGTGGCCCACCTGCTTCAGGGCCCGGCGTTCCTCCCGGCCTGACGGCGGGAGAGGCAGTGTGGCCCCAGGGCTGGCGTGGCCCAGGCCGCAAGCCCAGCACGGTTCTCCCTCAGGCCCAGGAGGAAGCACGGCGGAACAGGCTGATGAGGGACATGGCGCAGCTCCGACTGCAGGTGGGACATCGCGGCCCAGGTGCCCCTCAGCCTGGGTATCACCTAAAGCCCCACCAGCCTCTTGCCCCTCCCCCCGTCCCCCGCCACTTTGTTCCTGTCCTCCCGTGGCCCTCCAAGAGCCCTTTCACGGAGCCCTGGTGCCTTAGCTGTGTCTCCTCTTTCTCCATCTTAATCCTTGTTCTGTCTACTTCTCCAAGGCCACTAGGTGAGGGTCCCCGTCCCCTTGGCAGCGGGACGAGCCCCGTGAGAAGCCCCGTGAGCCGCGCTCACCCGCCTGCCCTGCCTTCTCTCACCAGCTCGAGGTCTCTCAGCTGGAAGGGAGCCTACAGCAGCCCAAGGCCCAGTCGGCGATGTCTCCTTACCTCGTCCCTGACACCCAAGCCCTCTGCCACCACCTCCCCATCATCCGCCAGCTGGCCACCAGCGGCCGCTTCATTGTCATCATCCCAAGGACAGGTGAGCGCAGTGGGGAGGTGGGGCACAGTGAGGCTGAGAGGGGCTGTGGGCTTGGTATTGAGAGACCCTTATCTGGGGCCCAGTTCACACACAGTGGCCTCCGTCAAGTGCTGCCGCTTGTCTGAACCTGTCACGTGACCTGTGAAACGGGCACAGTGACCCCTGTTAAACCTCAGCTCCCGAGCTGGCTGGGGAAAGCGCTCAGGAAGGGGCCAGGTTCCTGGCTGCTGGAGGTCGCACTCTGAAGGGTCTTTGGGGACCCTGTGCGCCCGGCCCCCTCCTGCAGCGTCCCCACAAGACAGCGGGCTGGCTCACCTGCCTTGTCCTTCCCTCCCCCACCTTGCCCACCAGTGATCGATGGTCTGGATCTGCTGAAGAAGGAGCACCCAGGGGCCCGGGATGGGATCCGATACTTGGAGGCAGAGTTTAAAAAAGGAAACAGGTGGGTGCAGACCTGCAGGGCCAGTGCTGAGCCCACGTCTGTCACCCAGCTGACCGTGGGACAAGTCACTGGGGGCTGGGGGCGTGGCATACACTTGCACCCCTGCGCACGGTTTGCCCCCCGTCTGGGGAGGGAGGCCGGGGACAGAAGTCCACGTCTCAGGGGCCAAAACAGGGGGATGGGAGGAGCAGGGAGCCCTGTGGGGGCACCAACCTGCTGTCCATTAGGCTTGGGGGCACACGGGAAGCAGTGTCAGCAGAGGGAGGGCGCGGACCCCCGGCTCCACGCTGTGGGCCTCTGGGAGCTTGTCCTTTGGGATCGCCAGGGTGGGGGTGCCTTCCTCCAGCCGCGGGGCTCCTGCCTCTGGGGGACGCCGCAGGGAGCAGATGTGTGCAGGCGCTCAGCCCCTGGGCCCTTCCTGTGGCCTCCCGCTGCCTGACACCCACACCCCCGTCTGCCCTCGCCCGGCCGGGGGGCTGGCAGAGCCCACGTGCTCGGGCCTTGTCCCCAGAAGCCTGACTCGAGGAGCACCTTCTGCTGCTCCCCTCCCCCCCGGAGGAGGGAGCGCGAGCTGGGCGAGGCAGGGTTCCCCTGGACCGGCCACAGCCCTCGGCTTGGTGCTGCTCGGTGCGAGGCGCCCTCCCCCTGCCCCACGCCCACTCGTGTGTCCCTTGCAGGTACATCCGCTGCCAGAAAGAGGTGGGGAAGAGCTTCGAGCGGCATAAGCTGAAGAGGCAGGACACCGATGCCTGGTAAGGGCCAGCCTGGTAAGGTCCAGCCTGCCCCGGGCCTCGGCATTCTGGAGCAGGCGGCAGGGCCAGCCTGGGCCCGAGAGGCTTGGGCTCCGTGTCCTCACGCCGGTGCCGTGGCCCGCTCCCATGGCAGTCTCCGGTGCCGGCCCGCCCCTTCTGCCCTCCCCGGTGCCCTGGGAGTCCTGGTGTCCAGGCTGTGTTCTCTCTCCCACCAGGACCCTCTATAAGATCCTGGACAGCTGCAAACAGCTGACCTTGGCCCAGGGGGCCGGGGAGGAGGACCCGAGCGGCATGGTGACCATCGTCACGGGCTTTCCACTGGACAATCCCAGCGCGCTCTCGGGCCCGATGCAGGTGGGTCTTGGGCAACGGGAGGGAGCGCCGGCACAGATCCCCTCGGACGTCACCGCTGCCCCAGCCCCCACCGACTTGTCCCGCGGTCACCGTCACCCTCCCGTGTGGCTCCTCTCCCCAGGCTGCCCTGCAGGCCGCTGCCCACGCCAGCGTGGACGTCCAGAACGTCCTGGACTTCTACAAGCAGTGGAAGGAGATTGGCTGACGCTGCCCCCGGGCCCTGCAGTGGGGCTGACTCCAGATCTCTCGTGCCCTCCCTGGCAGCCAGGACTGCCGCCTGTCGTCACCCCACCTCACGCAGACGCACGCACGCACTCAGGAAGGGAGCCTGGCTGACGCGGGCTGGGGGCCCGGAGGGGCTGGGAGGGCTGAGCCCCTGCTGCCAGCCAGTGTCAGGGGAGCGAGGAAAGCGCTTGGGGCAGGAGAGGCCCTGGTCACCCTGCTGTCCCCGGGGACAGCGGCAGGCGCGGCGTCTGCGCTTCATTGGAGTGGTTCCTGCACCTCAGAGGGAGGGACAGCCGGGCCCTCCTTCCTCACCCAGCATGCGGAGGCCGGGGCCAGGAGGGGGCGCCCTCCAGCCCTGGGGGGAGTGGGCAACACCAGGTCTCGGGGGTTCTCTGCAGACCCTGCCCCCCAAGGGCCACCTGCCCTCTCGTCTCCCTCCGTGGGGGCTGGGCAGCTTTGGAGCTTTGGGGACTCTTTAAAGAGGAGGGGCCTGGGGCTGGCCACGCTGATAGCAGCCTGGGCCGGGCTCACACCTGCCCGGCACGGGGGATGCACCCGCCGCCCACCCCTGCTTCTGCTTCTGCCCCGCTTCCAGGGTGCCACAGGCGGTCTGCACAGCCCGGGAGTTCCCGGGCCCACCAGCCCCGCAGCAGCTGCGCCTGTGTCCCTGGCTACTGTGCCAGGACCAAGTAGGGTGCCAGTGAGAGGGGAGGCGGGTGCGGTCCAACACCAGCACCCTCCGATAGGGGGAAGGAGAGGCCCCCAGCGCTGCCCGTGGGGGGCCTGTGCCCCGCTGGGCTTGCGAATGTGTGTGGGACCGAAGCTGGTGGGCCCGGGCGGGCTTTCGGAGTGGAGGCGGCTGGGGGAGAGTGGGGAGTGAAGGGCGGCGCCTCAGCTCCGGGGCCCCCAGCCCAGCCAGCCTCGCTTCCCAGGCTGTGCTCAGGAGAGCAGGCTTCCTGCCTCCCCGAGGTAGCACATCTGGGACAGCCTGGGGGTGGCCACCCCCACTCCCAGCGCCTGGCAGACTGAGACGAAAGCACCACTTAATAAAGACCCCTGAAGCCCGCTCTGTCTCCTGGTGTCTTTCTGCGGGTCTTGGGGTGGCGAGGTCTGAAATGGCGTTCTGGAAGGGCGTGAGGGGGACCCATTGGAGCAAGCTGGCAGTTCCGTGACAACGCTATCGAGTTCACTGGCCCTGGGTCGAGCTGCATTGTCCTGAGGGTGCGGTGCAGCCTGGGGGTGCTCTGCAGTCTCCAGCTGGGTCCTCTGAAGCAGAGAGCTTCAGGGGGGAGGCAGGGGGGAGCCTTGAAGCTAGCCTGAGCCTTCAGTTCCCGTCCTCCGCAGGGACTGGCACCTGCAGTACCTGGGGCGTGAGGGACTCGGCAAAGCCCTCGTGGCCGGACCAGCACGTGCTAAAGACGCCGGCCCGCGGCGAAGCACAGCGAGGCGTTCTCGAGTGCCAGGCCAAAGGGCCCCTCCCCTGGGAGAGCCGGACCGGTGGTGCAGCCCGGCCTGGGGGAGCGTGCGCCATGCCAGCCGAGTCCTGGCAGGGCCGGGCTGTGGCCAGTCTGACGGCCGCAGGCTTGGGTCAGGCCGGGGCTGGCTGTGCAGGAGGCCAGCAGTGAGCTGCCTGCTAATGGGGCCGAGCCACCTTGCTGCTCCCTGGAGGCCGAACAAGGCTGCGATTGTTCCCTTTGTCTCCCACTCCCCGGCCAGGCCTGGCCCGCCAGCCGCCCCTGCTCTCCCTTCTGCCAGCCTGGCGGGCGGGGCACCCGGCCTGCTGACCCACCGGCTTGGGAGCGCCAGCCGCGCGCTGGGTAAGGAAGCTCCCCTGGGCTCCGCCACCCAACCTGGCGGGCTGGGGCGTCTGCTCTAGCCACACACCTCCAGAGACCGCAGCCCTGTGCTGCAGGAAGGCACCCCAAGGGCAGCTAGAGCCCAGCCAGCGTCCGCCTCTGCCCCTCCCCGGATGCCTGAGACCAGCCCAGCCCCGCCCCATTCCGCTCGGAGGGGCAGGGGGTACCTTTCGAGGTTTCATCTAATTCAAGGCTCAGCCGGTGCTGGGTCCCTGGCACCCAGCTCGGGCAGAGAGGCCCCCGAAGTGTTGAATGACAGGCGCAGAGGCTGGGGGCACTCGCGGGGCGAGGCCCAGGGTGGAGCTGGCCGCAGGATCGGGGCGGGGCCGTCTGCGGAGCTGCGGGGAAGTTTTGGCCCAGGGAGCTGGGGGAGCGTCTTGCTCTCCGTCCTCGGGGGGTCTGCCCTCCGGCTGGCCAGCCCCTCCGCTCGTGCCAAGGACTGTGCCTGGAGAGGCTGCCCAAGCCGCGGGCGGGGCAGCACGCGGGTCTGGGCTGAGTGGTGTGGGGCTCAGGAGGGGTGTGTAGGCCTGGAAGAGCCAGGCATCCCCGATCCACTGCCCCACCGCGGGCATCTGGCCTCTCTGGGAACTCTCCCCCTCCTGCCTTTTCTGTGCTCGGCCCCACCCTGGGCCCAAGGCTTTGCCTGGCTGGTGGGTGGGCTCGAGCCCTCCAGGCTGATGGGGCTGAGCCCCAGGCTTCACCAGAGACAGAATGAGAGTCAGGGCCTGGGCCCAGGGCTTGGGGTTCCTGAGGCAGCCTTACACTGGGGAGGAGGCTGAGCCCTCCAATGGGGGGACCGGAAGCCCCCAGGCTAGGATGGGGAGGGGTCAAGAAGCTGGGCCAGCCTTCCCTGGCCTGAGGAAGCAGCTGGGTGGCCAGCAATCACCCACATATGTGTGAGCACTCCTAAAGATCGGTGGATGGGAACAGATACCTGAGCCCCACCTACCTCTGTCTCTAGGTCAACGTGGAGGTGCCTGGCCACCATGCTCAGTCTCAAGTTGCCCCAGCTGCTTCGAATCCACCAGGTTCCCCGGGTGAGGTGCTGCACCCCGCTACCCCTACTTCCCAGGGGCCTGGCTAGGACTGAGCTTTTTTTCCAGCAGCGGGATGTCCCTCCTGCAGACTAACTCTTACCTCTCCCATTCCTGTTCCCCAAGGCACAGGCTTGCGACCTGCCCCCTAGGCTAGAATGCTCCCTTCAGAGTTCCCTGCCCAGAGCGCCCCGTGGGTGCCAGCCCACGCCCCCAACCCTTCTCGGCTTCTCCCACTGGCTCTTCTGTTTCTCATCAGCTCTCAGGAGATTGGACCTGTGCTAAGATGGAGGTCGGGCTGAGTTTGGTCTTGGGGCCACTGTGACCTCCAGCCCATTCTCTGGCAGAGAGTGAGCCCCCTCTCCCTC
Source organism: Eidolon dupreanum (assembly GCA_028627145.1). NCBI lineage: Eukaryota > Metazoa > Chordata > Mammalia > Chiroptera > Pteropodidae > Eidolon > Eidolon dupreanum. The sequence goes on from CM053517.1 coordinate 41,229,779, forward strand.
TCCCCCCCACGCAGGTGTTCTGGGAAGACGGCATCATGTCTGGCTACCGCAGCCCCACCAGCTCGGCCTTGGACTGTGTCCTCAGCTCCTTCCAGATGACCAACGAAACGGTCAACATCTGGACTCACTTCCTGCCCACCTGGTGAGGGGTCTGCCCCGGCGGCCTTGCGCTCGGGGTACTCTGGCGGGCTGCTGCGGGGTCGCGCGGCCGCCTGAGCAGGTGCCGCCGCCGCAGGTACTTCCTGTGGCGCCTGCTGGCGCTCGCTGGGGGCCCGGGGTTCCGGGCGGAGCCCTACCACTGGCCGCTGCTCGTCTTCCTGCTGCCCGCCTGCCTCTACCCTTTCGCGTCGTGCTGCGCGCACACCTTCAGCTCCATGTCGCCCCGCGCGCGGCACATCTGCTACTTCCTGGACTACGGCGCACTCAGCCTCTACAGCCTGGGTGAGCCTGCGGGCGGCGGGGGCGGCGGCGGCGGCGCGGGGGCGGGGGGGCGCCGGCGCAGGGGGGTGGGGGGGGCGAGGGCCGGCGGCGGGAGCGAGGCTGCGCCGGAGCGCGCCCGGAGGGCCTCAGCTCCCGCCCCGCGCCACCCGCTCCCCAGGCTGCGCCTTCCCCTATGCCGCCTACTCCATGCCGGCCTCCTGGCTGCACGGCCGCCTGCATCAGCTCTTTGTCCCCGCCGCCGCGCTCAATTCCTTCCTGTGCACCGGCCTCTCCTGCTACTCCCGGTGCGTCCTCGGACAGCGGTGAAGGGGAGGCGGAGGGGCAGGACGGAGCGCCCGCAAACCCACGGCCCCGGGGGCGCTGGGAGGCCTTCGCCTCGGCGCCTTTCACGTTAGGAGCGAGGGGCGGTCTCCTGGGCGCACCAGACCGGCGCTGTCTCCATTCATTCTCACAGCCACCTAAGGGGCAGGCGTCTTCATCCCCATTTCACACGTGTGGTCGTTTACAAAGGGGTCCTGTGCCACTTGAAAGCCACTAAGCTCCGCTGACATCCATCCTGACCCCCTGCCCTCCTCTGGCCCGCACCCCAGCACCGGGTGGTGACCAGCCTCCCCCACCCCGCCCCGCTCCAGGTTCGCCGAGCTGGAGAGCCCTGGGCTGAGCAGGGCCCTCCGCACCGGCGCCTTCGCCTACCCCTTCCTCTTCGACAACCTCCCGCTCGTCTACCGGGTGAGGCGCCGGCTCCGCTTCCCTGCCCGCCGCCCCAGTCCCTGTCCTCACCCCCGCCGCCCCTCCGGCCCGGCACCCTGCCCGCTGCGTCCCCGTCCTCACCGGATCCCAGGCGCCTGGGGCTCCCTCCCCAAGCCCCGCCCGCTCAGCCCTGCCTTTCAAACTCCGCCAGCTGGGGCTGTGCTGGGACAGGGGCCACAGCTGTGGGCGGGAGGCGCTGAGCCCCAGCCACGGCTACCACCTGCTGTGCGCGCTGCTCACCGGCTTCCTCTTCGCCTCCCGGCTGCCCGAGCGGCTGGCGCCTGGACGCTTCGACTACATCGGTGAGAGCAGGCCCCGCCCTCCTGGGAGAGGGCAAAGGGAGGCGGCTTCCTCAGCAGTGGGGTGTCATGGCCAGGGGACAGCATCACTGGAGGGTCCTCGGGGACCAGGCCCACCCCCCACTTCTCAGGTAGCAGCGTGTATGCTGGGGGCTGTGTGTGTGATGCTCATCAGCGCGTTTACAGCTTCCCGTCACTCTGGAGGTCAGCCTTTCTCATTCCTGATTTTAGGGCGGACGGGGTGGCAGGCCCGCGGGATGGGGCCGCGTGCTGTGGGTCACGGGGGTCGCAGCCCTGGCAACGGGGTGTGTGGCTTGACCGCCCGTCCTCCCCACAGGCCACAGCCACCAGCTCTTCCACGTCTGCGCGGTGCTGGGCACCCACTTCCAGCTGGAGGCGGTTCTGGCTGACATGGGGTCCCGCCGGGCCTGGCTGGCCACGCGAGAGCCCCCCCTGGGCCTGGCGGGCACGGTGGCCACGCTGGGCTTGGCGGTGGCCGGGAACCTGGTCATCATCGCTGCCTTCACGGCCTCCCTAGGCCAGGCCCCCAGTACGTGTGCCCTGCCGCAGGGGGGCCCGCTGGAGTGGGGTACGAGGGCCAAACACCAGTGAGGCCCAGCCCCGAGCCTGCCCTGGAGGAAGATAGAGTCCAGACGGGGAAAGGTGGGGTGGAACCTGGAGTGACTGAGGGGTGCAGAGGAGAGGGGAGAGGAGCCGGCGTGGGGGTTGGGGGGTAGGGTGAGTGACGGCCGTCCATGGGGCTGGGGAAGTGCTGAGGGTCTGAGGGGGGTGTGCGTCCCCGGGGAGGCGCTGTCCAGGGCCAGGTCTGCTGCTGAGGACTAACCCCGCTGACCCCGAGTGCCTGTTAACCAGCCTGCAGGTCCCCACCGCCCCGCACCGCTCTGCCTTAGCGACCAGTCTGTCCCGGTCACAGCCGCACACTCGAGGGGCCCGGGTATCTGGGGTTCAGGTCTGAGTGTGTCACTGTAGGTGCAGTGGGTTGAGGATGGGGGGGTGCTGGGTTCGATGGGGCCCCAGTTAGACTTTAGAAAGCCACTTCCCCTGCTTCTGGAACGAGGCAAGCACAAATAAAAACCAGCTGGCTTTGCAAAGCACTTTCTGGGACCGAAGAAGGTGAAATCCACTTGGCACCGTGCCCCCCGCCCACCCCCCCCACCAGCGACGACGAACAAGGAGGCAGAGACCGCCAGTTCTGCTTCTGGAGTTTATTCCGGGGCAGCTGGGGGAAGGGGGCCCCGCACCCGCGGGGCGGGGACGGCTGGCGGGTCCCGCAGGCAGCGGTGGGCCTAGGCCACGCCGTAGAAGCGCCGGTAGGCCTCCTGGAAGCCGATGTGGTCCGCCAGCTCGTCACAGTCAGGGTTGAGCTCGCACACCTCCCGCTTCGGCTCCAGGGGGTCCGGGTAGGGGGCTGGGGCTCTGAGGGCCCACACAGGGGCATGAGCCTCCCGGCAGAATGCCCCCGGGGTGCCCCGTCCACCCCCCCCCCGTGCCCCTCCTCACCCCAGCCCGTGATCCAGGTAGCGCCGCAGTCTCTTCACCACCTCACTGCCCTCCCGCTTAGACACGAAGGCTGTGGGGCAGAGGGCCAGGGCTCAGCTGGCTGAGTGAGGGGGACACGACAGGGGGCAGGCTGGCTTCCTGAAAGCTGGCAGGAGGAGGGAGGAGGCGGATGGGGCTGAGGGGACCAGGCGGGGGTGCTGGGGGTGGGCAGCATGACAGCTGATGGGGCATGGCCCCCGTCGGGCCTGCCTCCTACCTGTTCCTCTGCTGGACTCCGCTCCGCTGGGCTTCGCATCTGCAAAGGGACAGAGCCTGGTCCAGTCTGCTCAGCCCCAGGCCGCCCCGCCGCCCCCTCTCCCTCCGCGAGGACAGGACAGGACGCGGCCGGCGGAGCCTGCAGTGGAGGGGGGCGGGGGGAGGGCCTCGCGGCTCCCCTCCTCACTGGCCGGGTGCAGTGGGGACACTCACCGGCCTGCTCGGCGAGGCAGAGTGCGGCCAGGGCCAGGAGAGCGAGGAGCACGGGGGACCTCATGGTGCGTCAGCTGCCGCCGGCGGCTTGCACTTGGCCTGCCTCCGCCAGCCTGCAGCCCCGTTTATACTCCGGGCTGCGCCCGGGGGCCGGGGGTGTCTGCCAGGGCTATTTGGGGGTCATCCGCCCCAGCTCTGCAGGCCAAACCCCAAAGGATGTTGTGGTTGGAGCCACAGCAGCCTGGGAAGGCCCCTGGGAGTGGAGGAGGAGGAGGGTGGGAGCCATCGGACACAGCCGCCTCTGGGTGTCCCCGGGCCCTCCGAGGGGGCCACTGCAGGTCCCCCAGCCCCTACTCACTCTCCCTTGGAGCCCCTGCCCCAGCCTCAGTTTGAGCTGTGGCTGGACAGCCAGGAGGGGTGTGGGGTCCACGGTAAGTCAGGGCAGAGCGCGCAGACAGGCGGCGACTCCCACTGTCAGCCGTGGGCAGGAGCCAAACCCCGAGGG
>CM053517.1:41234262-41257890 GCA_028627145.1 Eidolon dupreanum
AAGCAACCCTGTCTAGCAGACAAACACAAACAGACGTCATAAAGCGATATACAGCCATGGAATTATGCACAAGCCAATGTGAGAGGGCTACCTGGCCTAACTCACGGAGGGAGGGCTCCCTTCTCCTCAGAGCCTGAAAGAAGGGAGGTCGACTCTCCCTCAGCCTAACTGCAACAGACGCAGAAGCATGGGGGAGGCAGGAGGAAAACGACCACATTTTACACAACTCCAAAGACATGTTACCTTGGCGGCATTGATGTTTCCTGATTGAACTTTTCTTCCAGATTCACGCTTTGTGTTCTGGCCTAAAACAGACAAAACAAAAGATAACAGCTCAGGGTTGTATATAAACTATTTGTTCCCCAATTGTTGAAAATAAAAACGAACACACAGGTTTTGTGAGTATATAGATTGAAGCCTATCAAATTGTACACTTTAAATATCTGCAGCTTACTGTATAATTATACCTCAAAAAAACCTGCTAAAACTGCATAACTACTGTACTTCTCCACGTGGAATAACAAAAAAAAAAAGTTAAAAAGTTAACATTACTTATGGCTACGTATTTCCTTATTTACTTCAATCCCTTGTATACTAAGAATGACCCATGACGCTTCAGTTTTGGAATCATGGTTGTCACTCTCCCTCTGACCAAACACTCGTGTACTTACAGCCAGGACTCACAGCCTGAGATTCCTGAAAGGGCCTCAGCGGTGAAAGTGAAGCCCTGAGGCTACATGGGAAACCGGGAGACACTGCATTTGTGTCTGGGAAGAGGATCTGTAGCTACCATAGGATGCTCAAAGGGCCAGCGGCCCTGAAAAAGCTGCAATCACTGCTTTATGTAAAAGGGGAGTTTGGGGGTTCATATTTTCCTACTTGGATGGGGAGAGTCATACTCATGGCAGTCTCAGCATAATTACTGATAGTGCCTCCGCAGTGTGCTGAGGGATGAGAACACACTCTTCGAAAGTGTCCCGATTTGCAAGATACAGTCACTCCATGCTTGGAAGTAAGAAGAACGCCTCAGGAACCCATTCACCATCAGTAAGAACTGTGTACATACTTTACTAGGGGAGCCCGACTGGTTACTGCCACTGAGGCCAGGGAGTAATGCAGACCCCAAACGGGCTTCACAATGCCCCACTCACGCAGGGCCCTGTCGACGGAGACAAGCCAGCACAGGCTCATGCCCTTCCTCTCTCCAAATCATACATTCCCTACAATTTAAATCTGTAAAATGTTCGAGCCAGTCCCATCAAATCTACACGTTCACGACTCTCACGATTTAGGTTCCTACTTCAGGCAGTGGTAAGTAAAATCCCAAACAAACCTTTCTGATGGATTCATCAGAAAGAACAAGTTTTCCTGAAATTTTTTTTATGAGAACAGTCATTTCCCAGGTGTAGAGAACATGGATAAAATTTCTGAATGGCATCCTGTACACAGAAGACAGTAAGCGAGGGCCAACGGCTGGCTGGGCATCTTAGGTGGTCCTGCAGTGGCATTCGAAGTTACACGCAAGAGAGAAACACACCAGGGGAGGGCCACGGAGGTGGCACTCATCACTCAGAAAGAAACTTGCGACGTTCCCGAAGGGCTAAGGGAACCAGTCAAGAGATCTGGGAAAACTCAAGCCGGTTAGCGGGAAAGATTACGACGCGGGGGACAGCGTGGGAACAACTACATCTAGGACAGACCAGCGAGGGAGGCAGCGACTTCGGGAACAAGGCGGGGTCGCTAGGCGGACACTCAAGAGGGCTGTTACTGAGAAGTGACCAAGGACACCCCTCGCGGCTTGCCAGACCCTCTTTTAAGCAGTTTGCCTACTCGTGTCATCTGACCCACAGGGCTGCACGGGGGAATACCGTTAGCCCCAACAACACAGACGGGATCTTGGGCGGTTTGGCCGCGGCCACACGCGCCACTAAGGGAAGGACCGAGGTTATAAAGTCAGGCCAAGCGAAAAAGCCGGGATTCCTTGGCCTACACGCTGAACATCACGCCAGGAAGGGGGCGGGGGGCGGCGACGAACGGGAGGCCGGGCGGGAAGGAGCGCCCCGAGGCGAGCGGCCGCGGAGACGGGGGACTCGGCGACGGGAGGCCGTTGGCGCTGGGAAGACAGGGACCGGGCTGAGGGATGACAGGAAAGCGGAGCAGCGGCTCCCGGAATGAGAACGGCTGCAAGGCTCAGCGGCCGGGCCGCGGCGGGGCTGGGCTGGGGCAGCCCTGAGGAGTGTGGACCGTGGGGGCCAAAAGGGCGTCCTTCCCCCGCTTCCCCGTAACTCACTGAGCACGAGCACGGGACGGTGGCCCATCATGGCGGCGCGATGCAAAGCCCGGTACCCAGAGCTGGGGGAACCGGCAGAAGCTTCTGGAGAGAGAATCTGAGAGAAGCCCAGAAAACGCTGCCTCCTCAGGGCTTACACCTCAACCCGCTACCTTCCGGACCGCCGCCAATCAGCGCACCCACCCCGCTGACCGGCACGGAAGCAGGCCAATGGGCATTCGTAGCCCCGCCCCCTACGCAAGAACGGCCGGGCAAGCTAGGTAGAGAGAGCGCGACGGCGGCAATGGGAGGGCGTCCGCGCTTGCGCAATAGCGCGGCCGCTCCCGGCCGCGTGCAGCGCGGGCCACGGCGCAGGCGCCAAGACTCGGGCCGTTGGCCGGCGCGCCTCTGCGCATGCGTGTCAACAGCGCGGGCGGATGCCAGGGGTGAGGCTCTCAGTCAGCACCGCCGCTGAGCTCTGTGCGCTGTTCCGCGCCTCGGCTCCTCTCAGGCCGCGAAGGTCAAGAAAGGCGTGACAGTTTCCCCTTTTTGGTTCCCGCTTAGCAACGGGGAGGGACGGCGGGGCGGGGCCGCATCCCCAGAAGGGGAGTCCTGGCGGCGCGGCTGCGGGGGGAACCGGGAGTTGTGGTTCATTACCCGGGGACCGGTGGCTGTACGTGGCGGGTTGCTTTACCCCCGAGTGATGCCGTCCAAACATTTTCTCAAAAGTTCCCCGTAGGGTTTGCGGATGTTTTTTCTCCGCGCCCCTCGCCTCCCCTGCCCGCATCCACTCAACTGCCGGTCGGTTAGAGACGACGGCAGCCAGAGCTTTTAGATGACCTTACAGGACAGGAACAGAGCTGGTATTACAGAAGCCAGACGTAGAGAGAACAGAGTAATTGCCTGTTTGTAGGATTAGGGTTGATCCAATTACCATTTTTTCCCAGATGAAAAGAAGCAATAATGATGGGAACATTGGTATTCCGAACTAGTGAAGGGACCATGAGAGCGCGAACAATTCAAGAGTCACTTATACTTGGCCATAAAATAGAAAAGTACACCCTCTCACACTTTTTGTCAGTAGTAAAATAATAGCATGGGTTGTTGACCCTGCGACCCTGTGATTTTTTCCAGGCACCACACCTGTTGGTGTTCAGATGGAGCAGCATACTAGCCATCCTACCAACAGAAAAGGTGTGTGCGGGGGCCCCACTTCCCCCTCCCCTTAAAAGCCAGACCCTAGTTGCTCAGCATTTGGGGCGATGATTCTAGTTGTACGAACATTTTTTTCCTGTTACTTGGTGAATTGGAAAGTATTTGTCTTTATTCTGCATTTCTCATTAAAGGGGAATATTGCTGTATTCCCAGTGCCTAGAACTGGGTCTATTAAAAAGAAATGCTCAATAATTATATGTGGAATGAATATAATATTCCCTCTTTGTAGCTCCTCTTAATACTTAGAACAAGACTTTACGTACAGGGATCCCAGAAGACACACTATGGACAAGTGAACAGATAATCAATTTGAGCAGGGCAGCCCCACTGGTTGCCAGGGAAGTGTCAGAGGCCACCTGATGACCCCCTTAACTGTAGTTGCCTGAGAGGCTTATGGTTGTAGCTTGGACATCAGTGAACCAGGTCATTTTGCAGAGTACACTGTGTGGTGGTCAAGAGCATGACCTTGGGGCCTACAGGCCTGGATTTAATTCCAGCACTGCCACCTACTAATCATAGAATCTTGACCATATTTCCTAACCTCAGTTTTTGCAAATAAAATGTGGGTAAAGCTACCTACTTCGTAGGGTCGTTGTGAGAAGTATATGACACTGTATATAAAGCACCTTTTAAAATTATTATTCTGTTCTGCCTCCTTTTGCTGCTCCCCAACCCCATCCTCTCTTATCGTCTAGTCAGAAATTCAGAGGTTTGTGCGTTCGAGGGGGATGCTGAGGTGGCCGCAGAATAGGAAGAAGAGGTGCGAAAATCAGGGCCTTGGGGACTGGAACTGGGGTGCAGTGCATATAGGTGTCTGTCCATTTCTCCTTATCTCTGATCTCTTGCTCGTATCTGCTTCCCATGACATGCTGGCCAAATTCACTAGTTTTCATCGGCCCTGACTTCACATCTTCGCATCATAGCAAATCAGAAGAAAGAAAACTCCTTTGATGCGTAATCTGCATATCGATCCCAGAGAATGACTCTGGCCCAACTCGCCTCACCTGCTTACCCCCTGGATCAGTCACAGCTGCCGAGGGGCCAAGACGCCATGACTGGGTCCCATGCCTGTTCCTGCGGGGGACGGGGGCCTGATACAGTCCCACGAGTATGACCACCAGTGTGGTCTGGAGTCTAGGGAAAGAATAGTTTCCCAGAGGAAGGGTTGCTCAGTAAACAAAAATAACACATGTCTTTCACAGGACTCATCATCTTCCTACAAATGATTTTTCCTTCTAACTCAACTATTTTTGCCAAAAGTTACCTATTTTCCCATCTAAGAACTTCCGATGTCCAACCCACTTTAATATCTATAGGTAGATTAAAATACGATTTTGATCATATTTTCTCATTCTAAAAGTCTCAATGGCTTTTCACTGTATTCAGGAGACAGCCTAAGGCCTCCGGTTTGCTGCCGTGAAGGGCCGACCCCTGATGACGACGAAGATCGTCATTCCAGCGATACTCTCGCCTCCTTGCCTTTGCTCTTGCTATGCTTTTTTCTTCTACTTGAAATACTTTTTCCATTCAGCAAAAACCTGCTGTTTTCAAGTCCCCACAAATATCCTCCACCTACCTGGAGCCATCCTTGTCGTACTCACGTCGATCTCTTCTCCCTTTCCGAAAACGTTTATTTTTACATGTACTTACATATTTAGTATAACTGCAAGATAAAAGGCCCTATTTGCCAAGTTCGTAGTTTGCATCTTTGTGTTGTTATGTCACCGTTTCCTCAGCATCCAATTTGACTCCCTAACTAGCTATTAAGCACCTAGGACATCATGTCTTAGATGTCTCGTGGATGTTCTAGCATTTGGCACACTGGGGAGCACATAGCACACACCAATAAGAACTTGCAAAAATAAGCGAACTCGATTTTAGCTTATGTCATCCCTGCTTGGTTTCTCTTCACCCCACTATGGTGTCTTTTTTGCATGTCTTATAGAACATTCTTTGAAGCTACTCAGGACAGGGCCCCGGCACTCACGTTTGCAGACCGGCTGCCAGGGTCTGATGAGAAGGGTCATCTCTTATTGGCATGAGCTCTGATGAGTTGCCTCTGATTTTGTTCCAGCCAAAGAGGAAAGTAATGCTGTGCCTCTTTGTCGAGCCAGACCCTCCCCCAGCTTTACTAATCTTCAAGCAAGTTCCCTACCAGACACCTTGCCGAACGTCCAGGCGACGAAGCAGCACTCAGGTAAGGGTGCCAGGAGGGTTCCCAAATGGACTCGGCGTGGCAGAGGTGGCCTGAACTTTCTCCTATTGACCTGGTGCCAACTCTGGGTCAAGGCACCTCTAGATTTTCTCGTGGTAGGTTACTGATTATTCGGTTCTACTGATTTCATTTTCTTCCCGATTCTACTGATTGTGTTGTTTCCTTGCTCATTAGTGCCTTCGCTAGACTAGGCAGGACTGAAATGAAAATTTTATTGCTTGCTTACAGGGTTAGTTAAAAAGTGGCCAGGGAAGGAAATAGTAACTATTAGCTAGTCTCTTTGAATATCAGTCGTTCATCCTCCCGTGGGGAAATCAGGGGACATTTAGCTTGCCTATGGGGAACCTAATGTGGCACTAGACCAGTCACAACTCCTGTTTCTGAGGACCTCAGAGCTTAACAAAGAGTCAGCACCAATAAAGACACAAACAATAGATAACCACTGGTGTGAATAAGGACTCGGCTGTGTACGATGCCGCTGAAAACATGAAGACAGATGGGCTGACGCAGCGGGACTGGTTGAAGTCAGACAGCAGGAGGAACTTCGGGTCACTGCTGGTGAGACGCCGGTCAGGTAGGAGAAGAAGGCCGAGGCACCCCCGGCTCTCGAAGGGGAAGGTGGGCCTCACTCAGGCCGCTGCGTTCACTCATCAGATGTTTGTTGAACACCTCCCTGCCAGGCACTCGTCTAGGGGCCGGGGGTATGGCAGTGAACCAGCCGGACAAACCCCTGCCTTCCTGGAGCTTGTGTTCTAGAGGGTGGGCTCAGACAACAGTTGAATAGATAACGAGAAAATATGCCATACGATCATCAATACCACAGGAAAATCAGCAGGGGAGAGGGATAGTGCCCTCCAGTGGTTGGTTTCCAGTTAAAATAGGGTGGCCAGGTAGGCCTCACTGAGAAGGTGACAGCTGAGCAAAAGTGTGTCTGGGCTGAGTTGTACCTGGAAAGAGTAGAGGTGACCTCTTGTGGGAGCCCTTCCCACACTCACAAAATCTCTCTTTGGTCCCCTTGTGCCTCCATCGCTCTTCCTTCAGGAGTTGACCACAAGCCCAAGGGATGCCTAGGACTCCTGGAAGGCATGTATACCAACCTCCTGCTTCAGACCCAGCTTGCCAAGCAGCAGATGGCCATTCTGGAAAATTTACAAGCGTCCGTGACACGTCTGGGTCCTGGGAAGGAAAGCAAGAAGCCTCCTGGCCCGATCTTGCAACCTATTGTGAAATCACCTGCCCCGGTTCAGTAAATGAATTGCAGAACAGTCACCATGGGTCTTTCTCTTTGTTCTTCCTTGGATACCCGCAGTGGAACCTGGGCATGTGTATTCTACATGGAGTTCCTTAGATCACAAGGAATCATCAGTGCTCATTGAGTGCAAAGCGCTGCACGAGGCACGTGTTATGGAAGAGACAGTTTGGGGAGATTTACTGTCTAATAAGGCAGATAAGACAGATAATTCATTGCAAAATTTAGTGGGACTCTAAGGGAGTACATTAAGGGAGGTTGAGAGAGAGGTTACTGGGATGCAACTGGACCAGTCTCGGAATCTTGCTGGAGGACATGGCCTTACGATGCCACCTGATGAAGAGGCCGGATGGGCGGCATGGGCAGGTGGAGTAAGTCATCCAGCGCAACCATCCAGCGCAACACCCTGAGAACAGAGTGTGGTCCCGTTTCACTTGGCGGTGACAGCTGGAGCCTGGGGGACGGCCCCCCAGAGTCTAGCACAGCACCTGACACGTTAGCAGGAATGCAAAGTGGTTTTGGTTTGAGATCATTGCCTCCCGACAAACCTTTTTTCAACATACTGTCATTTTTATTTTACACGAGTGATCTGACGCGACGTTCTTTCACGTGGGGGCTAATGTGATGAGCCCCTGGAGAGAAAAAGCCATGCTTAATTTTTCCCAGGCCACGTATGTAAATAACAGCAGTACCCTGCACGGTGCCACAGTGGCGGTGGTTGTCAGAAATGGAGGTCTGGGGTTTGCCCTCCCACCCAGAAGATGGACATTGAGGAGTTCCCTAATATGGCCCTTTTCTATTTTCACACCAGAGTGTAAGACAAAAACGAATCCCCCTCCTCTGCCTCAGCCGTGAAATTGGGCCAGGTCGCAGTGTACACGTCACTCCCTCCGAGAAGCCTTCCCTGACCACCGCAGCGGCAGCGTGGGTTAGGCCCCGCAGGACCTGTCTCCCTCGTTACAGCCCTCTGCAGTGTGCTCGCCTGTCTGTTCACTTACACTCCGCAGAGGGAGCACCCCTCCCCTGAGCTGGGGCTTTACCGCTTTAGCCTGTTGCACCGTGGTTCCAGTACCCTGCACAGTGCTGACACACAGTAGGTGCTCAATACGTATTTGTTGACGGAAGGAAGGCTCTGCCTTTCCCACATTGCCATTCGGCTGCTGGTCTGAGGGCCCTTCCTGGGTGTGCTCATCCTAAGGCTCTGCCCCCGCTGCTCACCCCCTCCCACCAACAACAGGAGGATGCGCTGAGACTGTGCCCCTTCCATCTGTCCTTGTCCTCAGAGGCGTGTGCCCATAGTATGTGCCAGTCAGTGACCCCCTTGTCCTGTCTGTTCAGCCAGTCAGAGCAGTAATAATCACCGCATCCGCTGAATGCGTGCGGAAGTGCCGGCAATCTACGTCAGTTATTTGGAATACTCCTAAGAGTCCCACAAAGGGGACAATATTACTCCTCTAGAGAAGGAAACAGAGGGCGCAGTAACTTGCCCAAGGTCATCCAGTAGAAATGCAGAATGGAGAGGTGAATGACTGAATGAATGAATGAATGAATGGACCACGAGTGTCCTAATGACTGGTGCTCTGCGACTTTTGTCCTCTGTTCCCCGAGACACTGGAGAGAGCTCAGTGCGACTAAAGCCAAGTGGCTTTGGGGGTTCCTGAGCCCAAAGAGTGAGGAGTAGGGAGGAGGTGACCCTGACAATGAGTATCCCCAAGCAACCCCGAATTACTCAGCAACACGAGCCCTGGTCCCCATGGACCGCCTGGCCAGTCTGGGCCAGGGCAGGCAGCAGACATGGTTCCTCCAGGCCACCCTCCGGCACCCAGCAGGTCACAGCAGGAGACGAGTGGGAAGGTCAAAGACTGGACAGACGCCAGGCCTGGCAGGACGGGAGCTGGTGGCAGGGCCTGCGAGGAGGTCTGGGTGAGAGGTGAGGCCCCCAATTCCATGAGAGCTCCCAGGGCCAGGAGAGGCAGGAAGGCGGCCTAGAGCCTGTCATCACTCGCTGACCCAAAAGAAAACCATGGACTGAGCCTCTCTGTCTGGGTGGTGGGCCCGGGGAGCCCTCGCAGGTGGAGGCCTGCCACTGCCACCAGAGCCCTCAGAGGCGGAGGGTGGGCCAGGGGCCCTCGGAAGTGGAGGACTGTCAGGGTCTTGCTCTGCTGGGCTGGGGGGATACCAGCTGGTACCCACTAGCTGTTAAAATATCAAGATCCTCCCATACGGCTGGCAGCTGTCCCTGCCCATTCCTGAGAAGGGGCGAGCCCACTCCTAGGGGGAGCCCCGCTCCACATCTGCTCTGGGGAGTGGCTGGCCCCTGGGCCACACCTCCTGGGAATGGCAAGTCTTCCTTGGGGCAAGGGTCTGGGACATCTTTGCAAACAGTCGCAAGCCTGTCCCACACATCAGCCCCCTCGGACCAGGAGGGCACAGCAGAGCAGAGACGGGCCTTCTGCCTTTCTTCTCTGAAGCCCCTGTGGCCTGCAGGTGCCAGTGGTTGTGCCAGGCCCTCCACCTGTCCAGAGCCCCCCAGGGGGCAGAGGCCATGTGCACCCCGAGCCCAGTTCCCGGACTCGCTGGACGCTGGCCCGGCCACACTTCTGTCCCTGCCGGTCCCCTCCTTGAAAGGGCCCTCTTCTTCTGCCCAATTTCAGGTCACTCTTCTAGACCGCCTGTGACATTACTTCACAGGAAGCAAGTCTCCATCTCCACGGCCTCTCTCATCCCCACTCCTGTGGGGCCTGCAGCCTCCACCTGGGCCCCCAGCCTCCGTGCTTCCTGGGGCCACAATTCACCCCAATGGCAACTAAATTCCCTCCTAGCCGCCTGTCTCCCAACCAGACAGGAGCTCCCGGAGGCGGGTCTGCGGCTCCACCTCCGAAGCCTGGCTCCCAGTTGTGGCCACAGCGTCCCGCATGCCTCAGGCTTCCGGGCCCGGCAGGCCGTGGTACTCGAGGGCTGTGCCTTCCTCCTGGCTGTTCAGTGGTCCACGCTCGTCCAGGGCATCCTGCACTCCTTTCTCGGCGGCCACATCCACGTGGGCATGGAGAGGTGGGCAGCGGTGGCCTCCTCACTCCTGGCGGGCTCCTGGCCCTTGGCTGGTTTCTCCTGGGTGCCCTGCCTGCTCCGCCTGCCTGGTTTCTTCTCCCGACCTGGACCCACACACTCGGCCACGCCCATTTCTTAGGCCCTTATTACACGAGAGCTGCTGGGGAGGGCGCACGGCTTCGTGTGAGGGAGGGCTCTGCGGAGCTCCTGGGTGGAGATCTGGCACTTTCACCCGCCGCAGGCTTTGTTCCTGAGTCCCAGAACCTCCCTGAGACGGGTTTCCTGGTCTACAAAGAGGCGAGGTGACCCCCCCACTTCCCCGGCCACCAGGGAAGGGCTTTGACTCGCAGGAGGCTCCTTCCCCAGCCCCCACACCTCCCAGGGCTCCCCGAGTCTGCAGCCCCCTCTCACCCTCCCATCCCGACTCCCAGCAGGACCAACGCTGACCCCTGCGCTGGGCTCTGCTCATCCCCGCTGCTGCCTTGGGCGAGCCCGGGCCGGCCCAGCTGCTGCTCATGGCCCTGCCGGAGGCGGTCCTGTTCTGCACCGGCAAGTTGGTGCTCCTCTGTCTCCTGGGCGTGCGTCTGGGTGGAGATGGGCGAGGGCTGGCTTGGGGCGGGGCAGGCCCTGAGCAGGTGGAGCACAGGGCAGGGCCACCGGTCCACCTGGCTCGGCCTCCCCAGGTGAAGGATGCAGGAGGCTCCATGACCGTCCACAGCTTTGGTGTCTACTTCAGGCTGGTTCTCTCGTGGGTCCTCTGCAGGCCACAGCTGGAGAACAGCAAGCACCACCTGGGCTCCATCTGCCACTCCGATCTCTTCCACGGGCAGTGAGGCCCCAGGGTGGCAGGGCTGGGGCCGGTTCCGGGCAGCCCTGACCTGGGCCAGAGAGGACCGTCTGGAGTCCGGGGCTTCTGGCTCGGGACTCCTCCTAACTTGCATTCTCCAGAGAGAGCCCGGGACCTGAGGTCCTTCCTGCCGGTGTGGGCAGGTCCTGCGGCCTCAGCCCAGCGAGTGCACAGGCCTGAGACCCGCTCCGGGGCCTTTCAGAAACGACGGCACCAGCCCCTGGTCACAGCCCTCCGGGGCCGTGACCCTCAAGTGAGAGGGCAGACCCTTGGCCCCGCACACAGCGCCCTCCTCAACCACCCCCACACTCCCGGCTTCTCCCAGCTTCTCCCACCTCCTTGCTCCCCCCGGGCCTTTGTCTGGAGGTAGGGGGCTGGCAGGGGCGTCTGGAAGGGCTGAAGACAGAGGAAGGGGCTCTCTGGAGGAAGGCCATTGGATGCCATGCCCAACACTCGTTCACTCAGACATTTACTGAGCACCTGCTTTGTGCCAGGTGCGGGCGGGGCTGCAGAGTTCAGGTGAGGAGGGGCAAGTGGTTGCCCAGGGAGGGTAGGGCGCTGACCTGGGCCCGAGCGCGGTGTCTCAGGCTCTGAGGCTTCCCTGCGCTGCCCCGTCTTCCCACCAGAGGGCAGTCCAATGTCGGGCCGAGGCCATGAAGAGGATGCTGAGCCGGCCACCTGGGGCGGCAGGAGGCAGGGAGCCAGGGGCCTGACCGCTGACCGCCAGCCTGCCGAACAAAAGCCTCAATGAGGCAGACCGCCCACGGATGCCCGGCCAGGCAGTCCTCCCCGATGTCTGGCCTTTGTCCTTCTGGCCTTCAAAATAAAACCTGTGGTTCAGTATCTTCTCCCTCCAGCCCTCTACTCGAGATTTTCATTCCTGAACAACGTTCAAGTCATCCATCTAATGACTAATTTATTCAACACACACTTTCTGCACCCCTCCTGGGTAGGAGGCCGCAGAAATCTGTGGTCCAGCTGTGGTTCACGACGGAAACCCCTGTGGTCCGGTGGCAGCCCCGAGTGGGTTCTTTAACTTCGCTGAGCCTGGGTTCCTTCCCTGCAGTGTCGGGGTCACGTCCACCTCCAGGCTTGCCGTGATTACTCAGGAGGGCAATGCTTGCCAAGGGCTTTGCACAGGGCCCGGCATGCAACAGGTGCTTGACAGATACAGGTGCGCCTTGCCTGGGCAGCCCACTGACCCCGGGCCTCCCGGCCAGCCCCTCTGTGCCCTGTCACCCTGGGTGCCGACCTCCCCCATGGGGGCAGCCGGGGGCCCCACACGTTCTCCGCCGCCACTGCCAGGACTCGTCCTGCGGCCGCCCTTCCTGGGGCCCCGGCAAACTCCCAGTGGCACAGGGACCAGGTGTACTGGGAGGTGAGGCCGTGCTGGAGCCCCCAGGCCCGCCGGGCCCTCGCACCGCCCCCCGCCTCTGGCCCTCCTTGCCTGCTCGTTCTCTGCTGGGGTGCACCCCTAGTGGTGACCTCCTTCACTGGAGCTGCCCCTTCACCTGCTCCCCCATCCCTGTCCCCCACGTGCCTGGGAGCACCAGGATGAAGCCCAGGGGCCTCTGAGCACAGAGGAACCGGACACTCACGCCCAAGTCGCTTCCAGCCCTGAGAGGACACTCTCCTCTCAGAAGGTGACGGTGGTGACGGGCGGCCACTGGGAAGTCCTTCTTTTCTAGCTCCCATCGTCCTGCAGGAAGAAGTCACCGGCCCGGAGCCCTCTCCCTAGGAGCGCTGGGGGCGGGGAAGAACCTCCTGGTGGCCTCGTCATCCCCCACGGCCTGCACAGGTGGCACTGAGTGGCTGCTGGCCCACAGGTCCAACGTCACACAGTCAGTGTGGGCCAGAGTGCTAAACACACCGTCACCAAGGACCCTGACTGGGGAGCTGAGACGCTCCAAGTCACACGTCAGAACCTCGGGCGGGAGACACCCGTCCCCCTGGGTGCCGAGAGCCCTCCAGGGTGCTGTCCCACCGGCTGGGCGCCCAGCCTGGCCTTGCCTGCCTGTAGAGACGGGGAGCTCACGCACCCCCAGGAAGCCTGCGTCCCCTGTTGGACGGCTCGGGTGGCCGGACAGTTCCTCCCACCCCAGAACTGCTGCCACTCTGACCCTAGGCGTGGTTGGCTTCTGAGCTGAGTAGGGAGAGGGCCCCTGCAGGGCCTCAGAGGGGCACAAGGAGCTCTTTGCCATTGACTCCTCAGAAGGGGGAGGCAACCAGCCCCGGGCACCGCCTTATGTCCCCGTCCTGAGTCTGAGGGGTGGTCAGACAGGCAGTGGACGCTGTTGCCTTGGAGAGGGTTGGCCTTGAGTCCTGTGACCAGCAGAGGGCACTCCAGACCCAGCAGAGGAAGACGAGGCTCAGGCCCTCCGACCTCCGCAGGGGATGGAAGTCCTTCCTGCAGCCTCGCCGCCTTCCGGTCTGCGCCAGCGCCGGCCCCCACGCCGCCCCCGTCCCTGGTGCCAGGGCCTTCAGGGCTCATCCAGCAGAGAACCCGTCCCTGCAGGAGACCTAGCTCCATTCCTGCCCTGAAGGACGAACCCCCTCTGTCCTCTGCCCTCCCCGGGGCTCCTGGCGGGAGCTGGGCGTGACTACAGACCTCTCTCTCCCTCAACACCGGGACCCCCGCAGACCCAGGGACCCGAGGAGGCAGTGTGTTGGGGGGGGCGTTCTTGGGGCCTGGGCCCGGGACCGGGCAGAAGCTGCCCCACCAGGCCCCACCCTCCCTGTGGCCGAGAGATTGAGTTTGGCCAGGCCCAGAGCTGGGAGGAGGGGGCAAGGAGAGAGGCTGAGGGACAGTGCCGTGGGGGAGCCGTCCCTGCCCGCAGCCCGCTCTGGTCTCGCCTCCGCAGCCTCCCGCCCCAGTGCGAGGCAGAAGGCTGATAGCTGACATTGCAAGGAGGTCCCTGCCCGTGGCGCCTGCTGGGAGGGAGGAATCTGGGAGAGTAAGGCCCCAGCCCCTTGACCTGCTCGGCCCAAAGCTCCCCTCACCCCCAGGCAGCCCTCAGTAGGGCGGCGAGGCGGGGGGGGGGGGCGTCCAGGAGAGGGTGAGACCCTGCCTGCCCCAGGTCTGTGGTGGGGGGGCAACTGTCAGTGCCCACTTTACTCATGCCACCGGCATTTCCCTGACACCCCCTCACTGCTGGTTCCTCGTGGATCGCACCAGCTCTCCTCCAGCCCCGAGAACAGGGGCTGCTCCAGCCCAGGCAGGTCTCTGCCCCCATCTCAATCCAGAGAGGCTTCCTGGAGAAGGGCAACTGAGCCCTCTGGGGCAGGGTGATTGCCAAGGGAGGAAAGGCCACAGGTCCCAGGATGGCCCACCAAGAGGTCCCTGAGGAAGGACAGACTGGGTGGCTGCTGCTCAACAAGAGATGGCCCCACACTTCCTATAGCCAGGCAGTTCTGAGCTCTGTTGCCCCCACGAGGCCTCCTGTGGCCTGGGGCACACTCAGGGGACGCTCTGCCCAGGGCAGCCCTTGCCCCAAACAGGCCCTCGGCTTTCCACTCTGCATTTCCTTTTCCTCCTGCCCCAGCTTCGCCCTCGTGCCCAGCACGCTGGCGGGCCGGCCACAGACTGTTCTGTTGGCTGGACGGGGCCATCGCCCGTGGTCTGGGCAGGCGGCGACCCCCCTATGGCGTCCAGCCAGGGAGCTCAGAGCGCAGCAAAGCTGGGTGCCCCGGGAGCCCCCTGCCGAGCCGGGCCAGGCTCCTCCCCACCTGCTCTGCAGCCCCGGCTTGGCGTCGCTGGCTCCCAACACGGCGGCCCACGCATCCAGGCTGGTGGAGGAGATGGCAGGGATGGGGGCCGAGGGGGCTCCTTCCTCACCCTGTAGGGACAATGAGGCCTCTGCCTCTCAGGGACAGGCCCTCTGGTCACCACCATTATTCCTCTCTGTGCAGGACGATCGGACACTTGCCCACTCACCAACTCCGTCTGTCCAGCCCCAATGCCTGAGCTCTGGACGAGGACACTGGCCCTGCCCGCCTCCCAGGGCCCCACCGATGGGGGAGACAGCTGCTCTGGGGGCCGTGCGGGGCCAGCAGGGCCAGGGGCACCGGGGCGGCACAAGTGTGTGTGGGCTATAGCGCCTGCCCAGACAGCTGGAAGGGGGGCTCAAGGTCGCCCGGGGGCCTCAGGGTGCTTCTGCGGAGGCCGGAGCCCCCTAGGCCAGGAGCTGGGAGCTGTGGCCCCTGGAGGACCCGCCTGGCTGGGAGCTGTGACCCCTGGAGGACCCGCCTGGCTGGGAGCTGTGACCCCTGGAGGACCCGCGCTCCGGGCCGGGCCTGGGACCGGCCTGGGACCCGCCCCCACCATTGGAATTCCCATCACAGTGCGCGGCCGCGGCGGGCGGAGGAATTAGACACGGCCTGGGTGTCCCAAGCGGGGGGCGGTGGCTGTCTCGGGGCAGACAGACCCGGCGCCGCGTCCCCCCACCTCACCCCGATATTTCTCTCCCACCCGCCGCCTCCCGCCTCTGCACCCCGCTCCTTTGTCCGGCCCGCCCCCCGCGGCCGGTCCCCGCGCCGCCCCGCGCCCCGGCCCATGCGCCTGCCGCCGCCGGGACCCGCGGGGAACAATGAGGGCCGATGTCTGCGGCGGCGGCGGGCCGGCTGTGCAAACGCCAACGGCCTGCGGGAGCCCGCGCCGCCGGCAAGGGGCAGCCGGCCGGCCGCGCGGACAGAGGCCAACGTCTGCGCGCCGCCGGAGCCAGCGCGGCCCGCGGCCCGGCCGGCCTCCGGGCCCAGGAGCGCCGCCGCCTGCCCCCCATACCTGCGCCTGTCCCCGGAGGCACGACGTGGGGGTCAGACGGTGGCGGGCCCCCCAGGCACCAGCGGGGCACCCGGCTCAGGCGGGTCCTTTCTCCGATGCGGCGCGGCCCGGGGTCCGCGGTCTGCCCGCCCCCCCACCTGTCCGCCACGCCCCCCCATGTCCCACCTTCTTCAGGGGACTCGCACAGGCGTCCGGAGCCAGCTCCCTCCAGAACCCAGAGCGTTTCCCGATGTCCCCAGAGCTTGCCCGGCAGTTGTCCCAGGTGTCCTCTGACCTCTGACCTCTGATCCCAGGCCTGGTCAGGCCTCCCCGCTGCCTCCCTCTGGTTTAGGAGACCCATGTTTTCCTGGGAGGTGGGGCCGCCACGGCAGGACTGACCCTAATGTGCCCTGGTGTGGGGGCTGGTGGGGGGCAGGCCTCCCTGGGCCGCAGCTGGACCCAGCACTACGCACTGGTCCGCAAGCCACGGGCCACGCATCCCGCATCCGCCCTTCCTGGACACGCCCCACAAGCCTCCATTATTACTGGAATTAGCACTGGACTTCTTCTGGTGGTTGCTAATTAAAAGCATTAATAAACTCGATTATTAATGCTGTAGCAGGCTGCAATCGCCAGCATCCATCACCCACACCAGCCAGGTGCTGGCTCGGGGTGGCTTCTGCCGGCCTCCATCTTGGGGAGGACTGTCCCCGCGGCCACCTGCCCCACCCCGCCAGGCCCTCGGAGGGTTCTGGCTGAGCCTCCCAGAGGAGCAGAGGGGCAGCCTTCTCTCCCGGGAGCCCCACATTGGAACAAGGGGAGCGAGTGAGCGTGTGTGATGGGGACTGTGTGAGCCAGTGAGGGGGTGTCTTAGGGCCCCAGAATGTTCCAGGCGGGTCGGATGGGTTGCAAGAAGACTGGGGACAGCTGAGCGTGCTCCCCGACATGCACCTTTGCTGTCCAGCCCCAGAGCTCCCGGGGCCCCCACACCCCCCTCGGCCTTTGGCCAGGAGATAGAGTCTTTGAATTTCTCCTGCGGTTAGGGGACCGTGTCAGTGAGAACGTGACACACCCTGTGAAGGGGGTGACGCATCCGAGTGGAGCACGCACCTCACATTACTGGGTATTCTCCGGGGGCCCGGCCTTGGGGTACCCTCGGCAATCCAAGATGGTTATATCCTCCTGGGGACTGTCCCTAACCCCTCCAGACTGGATGAGGTCTGCCTCCTCTGGAGACCCCCCCCCTTCCTGTCCCAGCTCACCTCACAGGGCGTCGTAAGGAGCTGTTGGTTCATCTGCTCGCCCCAGCTGGGCTCGGGCTTTGTGTCAGATGCCTGTGCTGCCTCGCCCTCCCCTCCCTGACCTCCACCCTCAGCTGTCAGAGCACAGTGAGTGGCAAGTGGCCCTTTGGCCCAGCTTTCCTCAGCTGGACCCAGTTGGAGACAGGAGAAGCCGCTGAGACCCCAGCTGGGACTCACAGGAGGTGGTAGGCGGCCCAGCAGGCAGGGCGGGGGTCTTGCAAGGGAGCTGGTGGGCTCTTATCTGGGCCTTCCCACTGCACCCCCGCCCCCACCCACTCATGCCCACTCATGCCCTGGAGAGCTTGGGGAGGGACCCTCCCCTCCACACCTGCTCCCCCCCACCCCGTTTTCTCCATCAAGACTTCAATGTCTTGACTTTTTCTGCAGCTTTTGAAGGGAGGATCCACCAAGACTTTAGTCTCCCCAACTCAGGGGAAAAAAAAGAGAAAAAAAGTCCTGACAACAAAACCCCTGCAACAACCTTAAAGCAGGAGAGATTGGTCCGTAGGCTCTAATCCCTTAATCCCTCTCAGATGGCTTGAGACGCTAATGGTTTTCCTAATTGTTCCCTCCCACGTTCCCATCGCTCAGAACGGGCTGGAGGGGAGTGAAATTCCCAGTGAGAGGGAGCCGGTGTGGGGCGAAGTGTGGGGTGAATGGGCCGCCTCCCCCCAAACCAAGCCCTGAGTCCGGCGGCTGGAGAGGCGGGGGAGGGGCCGGGAGTGCTCCGGCTGGGGGCTGCACTGGCTTCCTCGCCACTGACACCCAGAGCAAGGCGGGCCTGGGACAATGGGGTGGTCGGGGGCCGCCTGAGAGGGCCAGGTGTGGGGCTGGGGTTCCTCAGTGTGAATGGCCCATCATCCTGCCAGAGGATGGGAGTGAGGGTCTCTTTGTGTCCCCCCCACCCCCCGCCCCGGGAAAGGCCACCCTCAGAGAGAAGGGGCGATAAGAATCTTCACAGGGGACTGAGCCTCCTGGGTGAACAGTCCGCCATCCAGGCCTTCGCCCTTCAGTTGTCCTCAGCAGCCTGGGACCCCATGGCCCATCCACGGGGCTGGATGTGGGGTGAGGGGTAGGCCAGCAACACCGCCAAGCTCTGGGCCCAGGCCCCTCCCGATCACTGTGGCCTACTAGACCGAGTTCTGGGGCAGCCTCCCACAGGAAACAGTCCCCCAAGCCCCCTTCCTCGCGGCCGCCAAGCCCCCGAGTCTCTCTGGGGCCGGACCTGCCTGCGAGCAGGGGTCCCTCGGCCTTCCCAGCCCCCCCCCAGGCTGGGCTGAGCCCCTAAGTGTCCCATTATGCACCATTTGCTTCTCACTTTGTTGGGTCCGTCCACAGCCTGCGCCCTTTTGTCGCAGGGCCCGTGAGTGAGAGCCGCTATTACCACAGGCCTCATTATCCCAGCCGGAGCAGAGGGGCGGAGCCTCCCGGCTGGCACTTTGCAGGGGCCGCCCCCCTAATAACTGAGATAACAGCCCGGCTCCCGGCTCCCGAGCCCCGCCACCGGGCGTGGTGCGCCTGCGCCCAGCACGCGCACGCATCTTCGCATCCAACCCCCCACTCTTCAGATGAGGAGGCCGGGACCGGGCCAGCACAACTCCTTCGTGCTCAGCATGGTCCTACAGGGACAGGAAGGGCAGGACGCACCCGTGTCCCCGACGCGCCGCTGATGTGCAGCGAGGGCGTGCCCTGCGGGAGGACATGGGGCAGGGACGCGGGGCCCACAGCCGGGGCGGAGCGGAGGAGGGCGAGCCGCAGCCCCTACGCTCCCCCAGCCCATCCCCCAGCCCAGCGGCCGGGCGCTCGCTGTCGCCCCACCCCCGCGGGGGCGATGCCGGCTCCCGGAGCATCGCGACTTGCCTGTGGGCACAGGGCTAGTGAGAATCCAGGTGCTCTGCCCAGGCGCCTGCTGGACAGGGACAGGGCGCTTGTCTCTCTGGCCAGCTCCAAACGGCTCTGGGGGGACCTGGGCCGAGTGTGGGGCCCAGCAGCCCGGCCCACCTGGCCTGGGGAGGAGGCAGGAGCCGGCGAAGGAAGCAGGGGTAGAGAGAAGGGACTGAGGTGCTGCTTCCTCCCAAACGAGGCGTCTTGGAGGTTCTTGCAAGCTCTGATCTTTGGGATTAAACACTGTCCTTCCTCAGCATGCATTCATTCACTCATTCATTTTATTATTTTTTTATTTTTTAGGCGAGGCAACCCTTGGTTGACCTCACAGATTGCAAGGAACTTGTCAGCTTACAATCCCTTATTTTTTATTTTTCACGCCCACAGCACCTGGTCTTCCTAGGTGGTCTCCCATCCAAGTACTAACCAGGCCGGACCCTGCTTAGCTTCCGAGATCAGACGGGATCGGGCTTGTTCAGGGTGACATGGCCGTAGACTCCCCAGCCTTTAAAAAAAAATGCAATAATTAATATGTTAAAGTTAGTTAATTTTATTTCAGAATACGTAATTTCTTCACTCCTTAGCGGCACGAAGAGCATCCTGTCCGGTCAGCAGCCCCATCGCAGGACGGCCAGAGCCTCCAATCGCGTGGGGGGCACCTGTGGACAGAGCGGAGAGGGGGAAGACCTCTCAGAAGAGGGGAAATGGGTGAAGGGCTGGCTTTCCCGGCGGGGGGCGGGGGGGAACAGCACGTGCAAAGGCTTCTGGTGTGCCCCCTCCCCGTGTCCCAGGCCAGGAGAGGAGTCTGCGGGGCGAGGCCAGACTCCGAGCCGGAGCCCTTGGGTGGCGAGCTGCTCGCTCCGACCCTCAGCCTGCGGTCTCCGAGCCTGGACAGTGCACAGTGCCTCATACAGCCCTCGACGCGGAGGACGCTTTCAACTGCTGTGGCAGTGTCGATCGCCCCAGGACACCTTGGGGACATAGGTGTTCTCCTTCCTGGCCCCCCAAACTCTCCAGGCGCCTGCACTGGTTACGCTGCAGGCAGCCTCGGGGAGGGCAGCAGGGCGAGCCCCTCAGGCACGTGACCCGGCCAGCTGGGGTGCTCAAGGTGAGGAAAAAGCTCCCCTCCTAGCCCCTCGGCTCCGCCTCTCCTCACCCACCTCCTGTAAGAGAGCCGCCCGCCACGTCGCCCAGCCCAGCAGCCAGGCCAGCCCCGGCTCAAGGCAGCAATTCACCTTTAGCCTCCACCCTTAGTTCCAGTCGCTCAGACAGTTTTCATTGTAATCCCTTAATCTCCCTAAAAAGGCCAGACTGGCTCTAGGGCCTTCACCCAAACAACCCTTTTCCTCCCCCTCCTCCCCCAATTAAGGGGTCTTCTCGGCAGGGAGCCCCTTGCCCAGCGAAAGGTCCCCCGCCTGGGAGGGACAAGATGGGGCGCAGATGGCGCCGTCCACCTGAAGGTCCCCCGGGTGTAGCTGCCGGCCTCGGGCTGGGCGCCTCCTGCCTGGGCGTGAGCTGAGGTGCCGGAGACTGCCTGTGTCTCCCTTGGTCCCCTCTTGTCCTGGTTTCTGTGTTCCCTGGGAAGCATCCTTGCTGGCCCTTCCACAGCGACTTCCTCTCTCCCGTCAGCCCGCCCAGGCCCCCCATGCAGGCCAGCCGTCCCCTGGGCGCTTGTGCTGTCACAGGTGGAACCGAGGCCAGGGCCCCGACGGCCTGTCTCCTTCCTGGTGGCAGCCCGATGGCGACCTTGAGCTGACCTCAACAGAGCGCAGCCTTGCCCTTGGCCCCTCATGCCCGCTCAGGCCTCTGTCCCTGAGCCTCCAGCGGACAGACGCAGGGGGAGGGACAAGATGAGCCAGCATGTGGCCCTGTCTGAGGCTGAGCCTAGTGAAGCTCTTTCCTGGGAAAGTTTTGTCACTAATTGACTTGCAAATGCCTCGTTTGTCCCCAGATTCATAATTAGTGCTAAGGATTTCTAGGGCCCCATCCTGGAGGGGCTTTTTGGGGGCAGCCTGTTCCTCTCTCCCCGCTGAGGTCGGCTGGGCTGGGGGTGGGCAGAGCTGGGCTCCGGCTGCCATCCAGCGTTCCCACGGGTCTGGTGCCAGCGTGTGAAAGGCGAGGTGCGGGGGCCCGGGGGCAGGGGCTCCCCGTCATCCTTCAGCCGGGACTGGGGCCAAAGCTCCAAGGCTCCAGGAAACGACAGGGCTGGGGAGCGGGCAGGGGCAGCAGGTGGGGGCCCGCTGGCACCCCCAGGAAGGAGAGCCCAGCGGCTGCCAGGGGCTGGCATGGCCAAGCCTCCGGCCCGATGAATGAGCCGACAGGGGCCTCTCTCCCCCACGGCTCCCTCACAAAGGCCTTGGCTGCGCCACTGGATGCGGGGGCCACTGGAGGAAGAGGAGAGGCCATGCTCAAGGGCACCCCAACGCCTGCCTGCAGGCCCAGGAAGGGGCGCTGGGCTGGGGGCCCAGGGCCTTGGTTTCTGTCCCCTTGGCTACTCCCAGCAGCCTCACCTGGCCCCCCTCTGCCAGTGCTCAGCCCTCTGCGGCCCAGGGGCGACAGGGCCCACCCAGGCACAGCCCCTAACTCCCAGCCCCTCACCGGGGTGTTCGTCTCAGCCTGCCAGGAAGGAGACGGAAGGGTCTGAGCTGTGGCCACTGTGGCGTCAGACGGGCAGGGCCTTGCCATTTGCAAACCATGGGACTTGCGTGTGCCTGTCACTCATCCGGGCCTCATGTGAGAAAGGCCTCGTGGGTTGTCACCAGATACCGTGTGGGAGCTGACACGGGGTGGATGCTCAGCACACGCCTTCCGCCCTCCCACAGCGGCCAGTCAGTCGGCCCGGTCCCCGTGGCTGGGGCGTCCTTGCACGGTCCACCCCATCTTTTCTTCCTGACTCTCCCCGCATACTCCCTCTAGTCCTCACTTCAATTCGGGAGCTGGACTGGGCCGGTTTCCTTTGGCAAGTCCTTCCTGAACTCTGACCTGCTGCCCCTCCCCAGGCCTGGCCTCTTCCCAGGCTGCCCTGCAGCTGGCGCCCTGGGGGAAGGGGGTGGGTGGGCTCTATGGTAACCCTGGAGGACAATGCCCGCTCCTCATCTGCATACAGACGGTCTCATTTACATACAGACAGGCCTCATCTGCATATGCTCAGTAGGACTCTGGGAGCACATTCCAAAGCGTCCCTCCGGACGCTCGACCCCAGTCCTGGCATCCCTCTGCTGGGTCTTCCCCCCACCCCTCGCTCCTCTCCTCTCCCACCTGAGGTGGGCGCCCTGCTCTCCCTTCCTTCCTCCCAGCTCCCACGCCTGCCCAACTCCTTCACCAGGAGCCTCCCTTCCCAGCCAGGAGGCCACTCGAGGGGGCAGAGGGCTGGCCCCAGTCCCTGCTGCCTCTCCCTGCCCAGGCCCCCCAACGCCCAGACTGATGGCGGGCTCTGGGGTCCAGGGGGGAGGGGAAGGACGGCCTCCAGGCCAGACCCTGCCTCCACTCACCCCCACTTCCCAGGGACGGAGCCCTTGCCTGCCCACCTCCCACAAGAGGTTCCTGCAAGGCTGGGCAGCAGAAGGTTCCAGAAGGGCAGGGAAGCGTGCTCCTGGCTGGTGAGCCCTCGAGTAGGCCAGATTGCCATGCAAATGGAGCAGCCTCCTCTGCCTCCATCAGCCCTCCCAGACGCCGTCTTTGTGGAGGATCTGGGGCTCCTTGGCAGGTAGGTTGGGGGAGCCTGGGGCCTTCTCCTGACAGCCCCCACCAGGCCAAGGACCCCGGACACAGCCCTCCCCTGCTCTGGCCTCATTTCCTCCGCAGAAGGAGCTGGGCCACACCAGATGGCTAATAGCGGGAGGCTCCTTCCTGCCCGGGGCCCAGGGCAGGTGCCGAAGGCCGAGGTTCGGCTGCACCTGGAGCGAGGAGTCCTGGTCTAGGCGAGCTGGGGCGCCGTGCTCGGTGTTTGAACGGAGGCGGGGCGGCCACACGTGCTCCCACACGTCTGCGGGGGCACAGGAGGGGCGAGGCTGGGGACGGGCGGGAAGGACACACCCCTGTCCTCTGTGTTGGTAGCACTGTGCCATGTGCATTATCGTAGCCTTTATTTAGAAAGATCTCAGGGTTCCGACTGCAGGCCTGGAGGGACGCGGGCAGCTGAGAGGCAGCGGCCTGGGCGGCCTGGGCTGGCCCTGGACTCTGCCCGCTGTCCAGGGCGAGGGGCGGTCTTCGGGGAGGTGTCGGATACAGACGTGTTGTGGGGGAACGGGGGCGCGTTTCTGAGGAAGGGTCCCTTTGCGGGGGAGCAGAGGGCCACCCAGTGGCCTCCCAGACAGGCTGGGGGTGTGAGCCACCCTCTCCCACTGTCTGGGTCCTTGTGGCACGGAGGCCGTGCCCGGCTGGGGGCCCATCGCTCCGCATCGGGACTGACCAGGCCAGCGTGGTGCCCCTGGGGGCCCGGCGTGGCTGAGAGGGATGGGAGCAGCCGAGGCCGGCTCTGCCCCACTCCCCACGGGGCCGCCCGGCGAGGCTCCCTGCCTGCGGCGAGGGTGGCTTCCAGCGCTGGTCTCTCGGAGCCAGGGTCCCCTCTTCTCTTTCTGCTCCCCCCACCCCAGCCCACAGGCAATCCACGCCCACCAGTCCTGTTGTTCAGGGGTCAAGAGTCTTTAATAGGCGGGGGGGGGGGGGTGGACGTCATCTCAAAGGGACAGCAGGTCGGCGGCAGGAGGAGCCGGGCGGGGCGGCAGAGGGCTTGGGAGCGGCGCTGAAGCCAGCTCGTCCCAGGCGGCTCCAGGTGTGGGGGGTGGGCCGCCAGGCTGAGGGCTGGGGCCTCCCCGCTCCCACCCCGCTCCAGGGCTCCT
>CM053517.1:41258390-41279799 GCA_028627145.1 Eidolon dupreanum
CCCCGCCCGCCCCGCAGCTAGGTCTCCCCAGCGCTCCCCTGGAGCCGCGCCCCTGCAGTCGCCCGGTCCGCAGACAGCCGGGAAAGGCCGGCGCCCTCCCCTTCTCCCTTCCCCCGGCTCGGCAGGGGAAGACCTTGCGCCCGGCTAAAGTGAAGGGGCGGAGGCTCCCCCGGCGCGGACCAGGGTGGGGGTGGAAAGCCGCCGGAGCGGTGGGTCTCGCCGCCCACGGCCCGCGGGTCCCCGCGGCTCAGGCCTCCCCGGCCCGCCCGCCGCCTCCCCGGGGCCCCTCTGCGCAGTGCATGGGGTTATTTTTACTTTCGGTTATCTAGCTTTATGAAGACTCCACACCACTCATACAGCTAGATAACCAAAGATAACAACCAACCCCGCCTCCTGGCCGCCGCCGCCTCTTCCGCGCAGCCTCCCGGCCGCCGCCAGCGCCGCCGCCGCCTGCCGCTCGCCCGCCGGGAGGGGGGGGGCGGGGGGAAGGGACAGGGGGGCGGATGAGGGAACGAAAAGGGAAACGGGGTCCCCAGACCGAAAGACTCAGCGGCTCAGCGACACAGACGCGCCGGCCAGCGGCGTCGAAGTCCGGGCATCGCCCCTGGGCCGGGGCCCCCCAAGCTCCCTATCCGAGCCGGAAGCGGGAGTTCCGCTGGTCCCGGGGGGTGGGGGGGACAGGGACGCGCGGGCGTTTCATGCCACCCGGGCGGACTGCAGGCCCCGAGGCGAGGCCTCGCTGGGTCTGCACGGCCCGGCTGGGGCAGATGCGGGGCGTGGGGGCAGGCGGGGGGCCGGCCCCGCCGCATCTCCCAGCCCGCGAGGGCGGCGGAGGCCGAGCGGAGCCCGTGCGCGGACAGGGCCGGTTCCTTTGCCGACTAGAGGGGGCGCGGGCAGCGACGCCGGGGGTCGAACCCCGGAGGCACCCTGGTGGGAAACAGGGAAATCCTGGCAACCCCGGGGCAGGGAAATCGGTGGGGGCGGGGCGGGGCGACCCGGGGACCCCCGAGCCAGTCCCTCCCGGAAGGATGGTGAGGGCACAGACCACCCCCGGGAAGGGGGCCCGGGAGGGCGGCCGGACGGGCGAGCCGAGCCCCAGGCCCCGCGGGACTCCCCAGAGAAGCGGCTTTGCACCAAGAGCTCCGGAAACCACCCAAGGCAGCGGAGGTGGCCCGGGGTCCTAGGCGAAGGGCGCCCTAGGGGTTGGCGGGAGTCCCCATCAAGAACGAGAATTGCCCAGGAGGTCCCGGGAGCCCGGAGCGGGGTGTGGGGCTCGGCCGGCCCTCGCGGCGGACGCGCAGGCACGCTGGTTTCCGAGGCGCTCGCCCCCCTCGCGCCCCGAGCCGGCCAGGCCACTTACGTGGAGGCCAGGGTGCCCATCCGTGCTCTCCGGCGCGGGCCGCCCGGCCCCTTCCCGCCCACGGAGCGCCCCGGCCCTGCGCCCCGGGCGCCGCGGTGGCGGCGCGCGCGCATCGCGGCCCGCGGAGCCGCAGCGAGCCGGGCAGGGCCTCGCCTCCCCGGCTCCCGGCTCAGGCTCTGCCGCCGCTCTGGCCGCGGCGCGCTCCGGCTCCGGACTTTTCATTCATCCTTTCACGCTCCCTCCCCAGGCCCCCTCGGATTGGCGCCGCGGACTCGCACGTCACTGCCTCGTCGCTCCGCCCCCGCCCCGGATGAGCCCGAGCGCGCAATTGGGGCGCCCCTCCTCGGGAGAACCGAGGGGGGAGGGCGGGGAGCGGGGAGGAACTACTACGTCTGTGTGCTGATTTCAGCCTCTTGCTGCCTCACCCACCCCGACACCCGCCTGCCATCTCCAATCCACTGCCGTGTGTGGCTTTGATCCCAACCGCACTCTTTCTGGGGGCCCCACACCTTCCATTGCGGCCCTGGGCAGATTGCACAGGACCCGGGCTCAAAGGTGGAAAAGACAACCAGGTGCTGGAGACTCCCCCTACCTGCCTCCTCTCGGGAGATTACTCTTTGTGCTCCCCCGGTTCCGATTCCTCCCAGACTCTGATCCTAACTTTTTAGGGCGGGCGGGAACCTTTCTTGTTGGTTGTCAGTGCCAAACACTGAGGGGGACATTCTGGAGGTTTGGGACTCCCATCGGCAGAGCGGGTCCGAGCGAGGCCGGCCTCCTTTTCTGTCGTGCAGAAACGGGAGTGTCTCTTGAACCTCTTAGCAGCTCCCACGTTCCAGGTGCGGGAGGCTGGAGCATCCCGGCCGGCATCAGCCTGGGCCACGCCCGCAGATTCGGACTCAGCCTCGTAGGCCTTTGCTAGCGCCTTCCCTTCCTGCCCCCGCCCCGTGCGCCTCCCTCCGCGTGCCCCGCGCCCCCGCCTCGTTCCATCTCCTGCAGAGCTAGGGTCATGGGGAGAAGGACCCCGCCTTCTGCAAGGTTTCAGATTCCGGCCTTTCCCCACCCGGTTCCCCATCCCCCGACACCCAGAGCCGCGTCCCAACCCTGGCGGCACTGGCCAGCCCGCTCGCGGACCGGGATTCCCGCAGCTCCCCCTAAACCCGCCGACCGCCCGCGCACAGCTGAGCCGTGAGCCTACCAGGAGGCAGTTCAATCCCTGGTCCCTAAATGACCCAGCCTCCCCTGACCCCACTCTCCGGCCCTTTACTAAAAAAACCCTACCACTTAGAAACTGGGAGCCTGTCCCTCCACTTAATGTGGGCTGCTCCTATTACCAGCGATCCTTGCACACTAGGCCACCAGGGGTACACTCCGAGGTGCCCCAACTTGGCCACCAGGCCCAGCCAAATTGCTTCGTCTGCCCCAGGGGCCCGCCTCTGTGCAGTCGAGCACAGAGCGGGCCTGAATGCTGTCTGCCGGGGCCGGAGGCAAGCCCACGGCCAGTGCGTCTCATCTGGGGCTCCCCTGGAAGACGAAGATGTCTGAATAACGGCTGCAGGATGCCAGGGCGGGGGGACCCTTCCAGACGCGCAGCCCAGGAGCCTCCGTGCCTCCCTACCAGATGGCGGCGCGGAGCTGGGCAGACCGCCTCCCCAGGGCCCGCTTGGGTAGCTTTTCCAGTCTGCCAGCCCACAGGGTCTCAGGGGCTCCAGGGAAGGGCCTTCTAGAAGCTTCCACAGTGTTAATTCTTCACCATCCCAGAACTGGGAACACACCGGCCAACGTAGACGGGAAGAAAAGAGACAGTCTCCATTCCCCACTCTATTTCCTCCTGGCCCTCCCAGGTGTCCCTACAACTCAGAACGGAACACGGGGGAGCACCGGGGTACTCTCCCCCCACTCACAGGGGTACACTCCCCCCAAACACTCACCGGGATACGCTCCCTCCAAACCCTCACAGGGGTACTCTCCCCCCAAACACTCGCCGGCAGATCCCCCCACTGGGGTGCTGCTAAGTGCATTTCCCAAGCCCCAGAGGATGTCGGCCCTCTCTGCCTTTCCTCTGCGCGCCCACAAACCTCCAGTATCCCTCGGCACACCAGCTCACCCCCCTTCAGAGGGCACCCAACGTCCTCTAGACATTCCGGCAGCCCTAAACAGGGCCCACCCTCGCCCAGACACACCACCAACTCCCTCTACAAAGATTTTCCCAGTGGGCCTCCCACAAGACCCCTGAAAGGCACCATAAGCAAACCTCTCACCCCTGACTCAGTGCCTGGAAGGCGGGGGTCGGCCTGTGGGAAAGAGCTGGCTATCCTGCCAGCTCACATTGTCCTCTTTCTTCTCTGTCACCAATTTCCAACCAAGTCTCCTGCCCTGCATGGGGCCTGAGCTCATCTCCACAGCCCCTGGCCCTGGCCAGGGCCATCCAGACAGCACGGCCAGAGGCAGCTGGGGTGAGCGTGAACCTCGCTTCTCTTTCAGCTATTGCTGTGTTTTTGTGGGGGAGAGGGGAGGACAGAAAGGTTTCCTTGCCCAGCAGAGACCCCCGTTCCCACTCCCGCTGGTCAAATTCAGATTCAGCTGGACTGACTCAGAACCCAGGTACGGAGAGACATGGATACCTACCTAAATTTCCCCAACTAGCTCAATAAAGAACCAACTCTCTCTGCCTCACTGAGGTACCTGGCCTAAACAGTGTCCGAATTTAAGGAGGCCCCACAAAAGAAAGGGGGTCAGGCTGGGTTGTCCAGGAACTCCGTAGAGTCCTCTCTCTGTCCAGGTTCCTGATGGGCCCTTCTGTTTGCTTTCGTCTGGGTCTCCCCGCAGCCCTGCTCCGAGGCGGAGGGGCCTCCTCCTTATCCCAGGGGAGAGGGAGTGGTAGGCAGAGGGGAAGGAAGCAGACAAGTGTGGGCGCCAGGCTCGCGGGGTCGGCGTCTGCAGCTAAGTCAAGCTGCTCCCGTTTCAAAACAGAAACCGCTTCGGCGGCAAGTGGGACAGCCCCTCGCCGGCAGAGGCAAACCCACAGACGCTCGGCCCACGGCATCTAACCTGCCTAATGCACGAGGATGCGCGTCATCCACGAACAGACAAAGGTGCCTGTGCACCTGTGCGGGTGCCTGCGGGACCCCCAGCGCCTTACGGGTGGGTGGGGAGGGCTCTGGCGAAGTGTGTGTCCCGTGGGGTCTGTGATGGGTGCAGGAGGGGAAGGGGAGCAAGTGTCTACTGAGTGTCCTCTGGCAGTGACTGTGGGGTGGCTCCTTCACCAGAGGAGCCCCTTCTGCCACCTAAAATTAAACGCGGCAGCCCCGTTAGAGGCTGCCGCGGGGGCTGTAGGGAAAAGGGTGCAACGGTCCCCTTTGTGCGTGGCACAGCAGCCGGTCTCCCTAGAAAGGCCTGCTTCCAGCACACGGCAAGGCCCCCGCAGCGTCCTGCAGCACGCTGGTCTGCAGCCCCCGCCCCGCGTCCTTCCAGGGAAGCTCTGGGGGGCTGCCTCGCTGATCCGAGACAGAAAGCGTCGGGGTTAGCCTGGGAGCCAGCGTCCTCGGCCAGCGCCCACCCGCAGGTCTGCGCGCGCACTCACTTCTGAATGCCCGAAGGGGCCGCGGATGGAACTCGACGGAACTCGGCCTCCATGGTGCTGCGTGCGGGCCGCAGCGTTTGGGCAGATTTCTCACATGCGGGTCCCAAAATACACTTTGGCATTAAGCCACTCTCTTGAAATATTCAGGAAATTAAAGAAAAAGCATATTTTTTCTTTGTTTCAATTATCAGGTTAATTTGCCTTAAAGATGCAGATTAAAGCTGCATTTGGAGGAGGGCGGGTCGGAGATCTGCTCCGTCGCACGTGTGCGTCATTCTGATAGACATCACCCTACGTTATTCTTTGCTATAGAATATTTGCATTGTCTACGGGACAGCAACAAATAAACATGAGAATTGGTATTTAAACACGCTGAAGTGGTGGGGAAAAAATGACATATATTTAAATCTCCATATAGGCCATGAGGTGAGAGGGCATGGAGCTGTAATCTGGAAGATTCTGGGGATACCACCGCCCACCCCACCCACGGGACTCTTTCTCCTATCAGAGGCCGGCGGGCATCCCTCAGGCTTGTCCAGGCCCTGCCTCCCTGCCTGCGCCCAGTCCTGTGCCTGAGAGCCCTAGGAAGTCGGGGAAGGGGGTGACAGAGATGGCAGGGGGTCGGCCACCAGCAAATGGTCTCCCTGAGGGGCAAAACCGCGCGCACACGAGGCCTGTGCTCGCAGACGCGCGCATGCGCACGCGGCCAGCGGCCGGGCCCTAAGGTGCGGTGCTTCTCTACGATGCTTCCTTCCAGCAGTTCCACCTCCCGACCTTGCGGGGACTGCCCTGTCACGCATGCCCACTCAGTGCCCTCAGCGCCCGGGGTCCCCCCTCACCGCAGCCCACACTCCGCCCTTTCCCGCCTCCGCGGCCGCCGACAGACATCTCCGCTCTCCGCATGCCCGCGCGCCTCCGGGGTCCACTGGCGTCCGTCCCTGCCCTCAGGAGCCCGTGAGAGCGGGGAGAGGGCCCGAACCCCGCTTCTCTCTCGCGGAGCTGGGCGCAGGGCAGCCCCTCATCTCCCGCCACCTGGCCCTGTCCCCATTACCAGTGGCTGCACAGGTCTTGCTACCTTGCAATGGGGCTGGGGCGGCGGCCGGAAGAGCCAGGGGTGGGGAGCCTGCGCCGGCTGCGCTCCCCTCCCACACCCCCGCCACCCTCAGAAAGGAACGAACGAGAAAGCAAATACCCCAGAAGCCGGGGCGGCCGCCTACGATGCCACCAGAAACGAACAAGGCCTCTTCTTCGTGGGTGCCCAGCTCCTGCCAAGGAGGAGAAGGCAAAGGTTAAGTCCACTCAGTGGGCAGCAGCCTCCGTCCCCAACGCCCCCGTCACTGTCACCAACTCCTTCCTCCTCGTGGTGACGCCACTCGGGGCCTGCACAGCTCCGGCCTGGCCCTCCCACTGGCAGAGCGGCTACACAGGGGGAGAGGCCTGGCCGGCGTGTGTGCGCGTGTGTGCGTGCACGTGTGTGTTTGTGCACGCGTGTGAGTGCGCGTGTGCGTATGTGTGCATGCATGTGTGCGTACGTGCGTGTATGTGTGTGAGCATGTGTGTGTGTGTGCATGTGTGTGTGAGTGTGTATGAATGCATGCGCATGTGAGTGTGTGCGTGTGTGCATCTCTGCGTGTGTGTGTGTGCGTGCATGTGTGCATGTGTGTGAGAGCTGTCCAGCTCCATCTGCCTGGACTACTAACCCATTCCCAGCCTCACAACCTCCCTGCACCTCCACCCACAACCTTAGGGCCCAGGGCTTTGAACTGAGCTGGGGGTCAGCTGCGGCCCTCCCCACCTAAACCCCCGGGAGCAGTCGCCTGCCCAGGGGACAGCTCCGCCCAGAGTCCTGCTGCTCTTGGCCTCCTTGCCAGAAAGCACACTCAGGACAGGAGGAAGGACGGGCCGAGGGGCCGGCTTCCGTCTGCTTAGATCTAGCTGCACCGTAAACCACAGCAAGCCGCACACTGAAGATACCGCAATCTGGGTTGTGTCCCCAGCTCTCCCCACTTCGGTCATCGCCAACTGCCGTGACTCCCCTCACGTAACACCGAGGCATCAGGCCCCGGGCTGCCCGCCGACCTCTCCCTCTCTCTCCCCTTATCTTTCCACATACACGAAAGCCGTGCATAGAAATCGGTTATTATTATTGCTTATTTTAATGTTGGGTACGGAACCCAGTCTCAATATTTTATCTTCTCCCCCTCCCAGCATTTTGCTTCCAGGCTAAATAACGATTTGGCGGAATGACATTATGACATGGGTGACCTGTTCCTAACACACCAAGAGGGGTGAGTGTGTGTGCATGTGTGCGCGCACACGTGTGTGCATGCGTATGTGTGTGATGCGTAAGTTGGTGAATTATTCTACCTCAAACTCAGTTCCACAACTAATTCTTCGTTCTTTAAAGTAAAGAGGATAGCCTGCCCACACGCAGAGGGAGTCAGAGAAACGGGGTGCTGGCGAGCAGGGGGAGCCTTAAACGCGAGGCCGAGTCCTCGGAGGGTGTCGCACGCCCCTCTGCAGTCCACCACCCACAGATACCCACCGACCCGCGGCCTCTGGCCGCCGCTGGGCCGGCCCCTCCATTCCATACCTAAGGGGGAGGGGCCGCACCCCGACTTGCAGACTCACGAGAAGATAAGCACAGACACACGAGGGGACCTCTGGCTCTTCCTTCCATCCAGACCAGAGTCGGGGAGCCCTGCGACAATCGCTCTCTGCCCCGCCACCTCCCCCCACCAAACACAACGCTCGGCGGGGGGGGGGGGCGTGGAGGCCAGGGCACGGCCCAGGGGGCATGGAACACATGCGGGCATGCTTGGTGGCTGGCGGTCTCGGCCTCCCCCAGAAATCTGGCCTCTGCGGTGCCAGAACTAGTTTGCTGGCCGCCAGCCTCCACCGCCCAGCATGGCCTAGGCCAGGCACCCCGAAAGCACCATGTGGGGGAACTGGGTGGGGGAGTACCATTTTCCTACACCCTCCGGCTCGTCTTAAAAAAAAAAAAAACAAGGAATAAAACAGACGAGCCACCTTCAGAGGGGTCCGATGAGGGCTAGAGTGAGGTTCTCTCCCCTCCGGAACCTAAGCACCTAAGCCTTGGCTCCCGACACCCCGCTTGTCGTTCAGCGCCCCCAGGGAGACGGGAATGCAGTTCATCCGGATCTTATACGATGTTTTTGGGTTCGTCCCTAATTCTGGTCTCCGCCGTTTTGGAAATGCCGTCCCTTCCCCCGCCTCCCCGGTCCCTCAGACTGCTCGGGCGGAGAGGACTAGAGCAAGGGACGGAAGCCCAGCGCCCGCTGTCGCTGCCCTCGTCCCCACGTCTCCAGCGGGACCTGCCCCCCACGCAAGCGTGGAGAGGCGGCCGTGGCCGGCGGAGAGAAGGGAGGGCCGGATTAACAGGGTCAGTAGCACCGCGACCCTACAGCCCCCCCCACCCGCAATCCCACTGACAAACTTAGCGACCTGTCTCCCTCCCGGTTGGCGGAAGGAGACGGGGCGGAGGGGGCCCAGGGCCGTCTGGGGCTGCGGGGCGGCCTGGCAGACGCGGGGAGCCAGGCGTGAAGCCCCGCCCGCCGACGCCTCCTCCACACACATGCCTCACCCCTCGGTCACCCCTAAACCTCCCAGCAGCCTTTCCTTCCTGAGACTGCCGCGCCGCCTCCATTAGTCAATGGGCAAAGGAGGGAGGTTAGGGCGCCCTGACTGATTTTAGGGGCTGTCTTCCCACCCCAGCCCAGCTGTCTGGGGGCCTGAGACTCTCCCGAATGGCCACTCACCGGCTTCCACGCGGACGGCTGCGTGGCGGCCCCCGCGGCTGCCTCCCCGCCGCTCCCAGCCTCCCGCGGACGGGAGGGTGCAGCTCCGCTGATGACGTAGCTGCTGTCTCTCCATTCAGGAATTTCGAAGCCTCTCTTTCTTTCTTTCGCTGCTCTCCCTGGAAAGGCAGCAAAAAGGGGGTGCTGCCCCTGTCTGGAGACACCACCAGCGCCAAAATAACAGCCCCCTCCCACGGGCCCCCTCCTGCAGGACAGTGGTCTCGGCTGCCCCACCGCCTCCCACCGCCTCTTCCAACCTGGGGCAGCAGCGAGAGGGGCCAGGGAGGCTATTGTTCCTCCAGGCCACCCTCGTCCCCAGAGGGGGCACACGGACACCCCTCTCCCCGCCCCCCAGCTCGGAGTGGCCAGGGACCAGGGACCGTGAGAGCGGGGTTGGCGGGGAGTGGGCCAGCGCCGAGCAGAGCAAGGACTCGGCTTGCCCTTGGGAGGTCCAGCGCCGCTCGCTTCCGCCCAGACCCCGACCCCGTCCCTGGGAGCTGGACTGACACTAGATCCAGGTCTGACTCGCAGCGAGAGAGTGACAATCGGAGGACAGGGCTGGGGGCTGGAGGGGACAGGTGGGGCGGCGAGGGCTCCAGCGTCTGCACAGGGGAGGGGAGTGGAGGGACCACACAGTCAAAGTGGGAGATAAATTATCCTGCTCTGGGGGGGGCTCTGGGGGCCGGTTTCCAGGGCCGGGGCCTGGTGCTCGTGGAGGCTGGGGCCGGGCTGGCACAATGGTCAACGGTCGGGCCTCTTTTCTCCCTCTGGCCCCCCCAGCCCCCTTCTGCTCCCTCCCACTCTCCCCGGCCTGCGTGGGAACTCAGTCTGAGCTGGACGTGACAGACAGCAGGCCTGCATGCTAATGAAGTTTGTCTCAAGTTCATTGTCAAAGCCCCCCCTTCCCCAAGGCCCCCTCCCCTCCTCTCTCACACACAAATCTCCTTCCAACTTTTGTCCCACAGACCTGGAGGCCACTTGAGTCTCCGCTGGCTCCGGCTCTCACCCTCCCCCGCGGCTTTCAGCCTCCCCTCTCCGCACCGCCTCCCTCGGCTGGGCGGGGTGGGGGCTCTCACTCCCCGGTGCCTTCCCAGCCACCTCCAGCCCCGGCCATCCCTACACTCCGAAAGAGGGATTCCCAGGGCTAGGGGCAGAGTCTGGAGACCTGGTCCCTCCTTCCCCACCCCAGAGTAGGAAGACTTTGGGGAGGTGGGGGAAGGCGACCAACCCTCCCCGCCCCGCTTAGGGTCCCTGCCCCCCATCCTCAGCCGTGTCCTGGCCCAGTCCCCCAAGTCCAGCCTGGGCCCGCCCCTCCCCTCGTTCCTCCCATTACAATTATTTTGCTCTCCCCTTGATTACATCTGCTTCACTAGCTCAGAAATAAAGCTCCTTTGAGACTAGGTCTGCACCCCAGCTCCCCACCCTTCCCCACCCCTCCCCTCCAGACCAGGGCTCCCTCTCACCCCTTTCTCACCGGCTGCAGGCATTGGCTCCTTGTCGAGGGGGCCGTGGGGCTGATGGGGGGGTGCCAGCGGAATGGAGGGGGTCTCTTCAACCCTGGGACGTGTCCAGCAACCCAAACCTGTCCTTCTTTTGTTCCCTCAAAGCTCCTCATACTGTCACCAGCCTCTGGAGTCTGCCTTTCTCCCCGTAACCAGGGGCCGGGCGAGGAGGGGAGGAGGACCCCAACTCACTCCACCCCTCAGTTCCAGGGAAAGGAGGGAGGGGGAGCCAAGGGAGGGGGAAAAATGAACCCCCCCTCATTAGCCAGACAGGAAGCAGCGAAAGGGGATAATTATAATTAAAAGCAAACAGCTGTGGATTGCGTCGTTCCTGTTCCTCCAAGCTTCCCCCACTTCTGCCACATCACCCCCAAATCTGCACCACTCCGGGAGCGGGGATGCGCTGGGGGACGGAGGCCGGGGGACTTGGAGACTTGGGGAACGGGAGTCACCCCTCTCCCCTCACAGACAGCGTGTTCTTAACCATCTCATCTCGCAGGCCTGGGGGATGGAGACGTCCTCTTCCTATCCCCCCCACACACACCTGCACCCCAAAGCGTGGGCCTGTAGGAGGTAGGGCATTCGGGCAATGATAACTAACTTGGTAATTTTGGGAAATCTTTGATTTTCCTAAAAATAGCAACATTCATGATGATATAAATCCCCAGAATGAAACATACTGGCACATTTTCTCATCCGGGCACCTCTTCGCTCCTCCGAACGCAGGAAGGCTCCAGCGGGCGGAAGGCCTAGGAGCCGTGAGGGGTGTGTCCTAACCCGGGGAGGCCGTGTGCACGCGCAGCTCACGGACGCTTGGCCATGTGGGCGCCGTTGCCGCCCGCTCTGCTACCCTGTGTATTTATAGAACTCGATCCAGGCCAGAACAGCAGGGTAATTACAGCATTATTAGCATATATGCAAATCGGGTAACCTATATCTGCTGAATGGGAAGGGATTGTTATTTACTTCTCTCCCCTCCTTCCCCCGTGTGCGCTCTGGCTCCTCGCAGCCTCGCACCAGCAATTATCTGCCATCGTAAGAGGGGGCAGGGGGTCGCGGCCCCGGCAGAGGGGTTGGGGGGTGGCAGGACCTGCTCTGGGAAGAGTGAGGAGGGGCTCAGTGAGGAGCCCCTGCACTAACAAAGGGGGGGGCGGTGCTGGAGAGACAGAGACCTGAGAACAGAGACAGAGGAAGTCAGCAGGGCTGAGCCGGGCGACGGGGGTGCGAGAGACGGGCCCACAGACAGAGCGGCGGGCTCGCACGGAGAGAGGCCCCAAGACTCGGGTCTGGAGGGGACAGGAGTGAGCTCACACCGCGGGGCGCCGCGTCTAAGGCGGGTCACGGCCCCCTCCCCTCCCCCATCCCCATCCTCAGGCCTCACTCACCAGGCGCCTGCGGGAAGCGGGGCCTTCGCGGCCCTCACCGCTTCCCCTTCATGCTGCTCCCAGGACCTGCCCTACTGCGTTGGGCACCTCTTCCCCTGCCTGGCGGGATGGCCCTTGAGTGGCCCTTGGTGGCCGCCGACCAGAGGCTGGGATTTCAGAGCCTCACCCGCATCCTTCCCCCCACTCTGCTGGGAAGGGGCCTCCAGCCCCTGGTGGGGTCTGTGTGACTGGCTCTGAAGCTGGTGTCATGCCCCTGGAGACACTTGTATCTCAGTCAGGGTTCAAAGGCCTCCTCCTCCAGGTTCCGCTGCCAATGAGACCATCCAGCTATCTGCGTCTCAGAAACACCTTTGCCCGCCTGAGGCAAACTTCAGAGAAGGCACCGTTGGGGCGAGTGAGGATGGCCCAAACGGTGGCAGGGTCCCAGGGCACCTGCTCTCGTGTGGTATCACGAGGAAGGGGCCAGGTCCCCGAAAGAAACGAACAGACACAGACACCCAAAGAGACAGCAGCCAAGAGACTGAAAGGAAACAAAATTTCAAGGCCGTACTTAGATTTTTACAGAAATGAAAATGTACCGTCGTCGCATAAACATGCAGAGGCCAGCCAGCCGGACGGGCTCTGTCCCCAGAGACCCCGCACCTGCAACCGCATTTGAATCCGTGCCCGCTCCTGGGGCTGGCTGGGTTCCTCTGTGGTCACGTAGTGCAGAGTGAGGGGCAGGGAGGGGTAGACAGACACCCCGAGCCCAGACAGACACCCAGAGAGCAGCCAAGACCCACAAGAGCAAAAGAGAAAGGCGCCGACAGGCACCGGAAACCCAGTCGAGGGCAGGGCGGGTCCGAGACCGACAGCCAGCCCGGCTGGAACTGGCGAGCACCCCGGCAGCTGCTCAGGCTCGTCCGTCTGCCCGTGTGTGGCGGGTGCGTTTGGGCGGTGGACGAACCGTCCTGGGGGCCCGCGTCTGCTCAGCCCGTGCCCTGCGATGGGGCTCCTCGCGTTGCTCTCCAGGGCTTTCCTGCTCCTGTGGCTCCCTGCACCGTCACCGGGCTCTGGACCCTGGAGCTGCGTGTGCACGTGAACAGCTCCTGTCGCGTCCCCTCTCCTACGGGACGTGTCCCCCTGCGCCCACCCCGCACGCGGCCCGCCTCGTGCCCAGCGTGGCGGCCAGGAGCTGTCCGGGTGGCGTGTGCGCACACGGCGTGCCAGGCTTGTGCTTCCGGCCGGCACGGCGTGTGTGCGCCGACATCTCCTGCCCCAGGCTCCGCCATCGGCCAGGCCCGCGCGGCCACCCCTCGCCCTGCTGCAGCCCAGGGCACCCCCAGGCGCAGGACTGCAGAGGCGTGGTCCAGACAGCCTTCTGCCCCCGGCTCCCCGCTGGAGACGCCCACGTCTCCCCGCCGCTGGCCTTGCAATTTAACAGGTACGCGTGGTTCTCCCACAAGCAGCCGATCACCCCAGAGCCCCCGCAAAGCCCAGCAGCCACGTCTGCCCTGGGAAGGGGACGAGACCTCGTCAGGGGGCGCGGGCCAGCTGCATGAGGGCGGCGTGAGCGGAGAGCTCTGCCGCCTCTCCCTTGGGTGGTCTCGGCACCTGCCTTTGCATTTATGCCTCACTTTCACTCCTGGGACCACACACACCTCCGCTGCTCCTGTTCACCCAAGCAGCGGTCTGCGTGCTGGCCAGGCGCGCGCGCGGCACGGAGCACCCCCGGCAGGCGCGCGCGCGGGGCACGGAGCACCCCCGGCAGGCGCGCGCGCGGCACGGAGCACCCCCGGCAGGCGCGCGCGCGGCACGGAGCACCCCCGGCAGGCGCGCGCGGCACGGAGCACCCCCGGCACACGCGGCGCCCGCCCGCGTTACACCGCAACACATGCCGTTTTCTTGGTGCGGTGTGGCTTCTGCCTTCCCCACCCGGGCTGGCCTAGGTCTGAGGCGCGCGGCCTGGGGACCTCCGGGGGCCCTGGGCTGGGTCCCTGGGCTCGCCATGTAGCCACGGTTCCGGCCTCTGGTGCCCCGCAGCCCGGTCAGGGCTGAGGCGCTGGACTCTGGGGCTGTGCACGTGGCTGGGGAGACCGGGCGGGTCGCCCCCCGCTGCCGCGCTCAGGGGAGGGGGAGGGGCGCCCCGCGATGGGCCGAGCTGAGGCTGGCACTGCTGTCATTCCTGTGTGCCGTGTGTGCGGCCGTGCGTGCGGGGTTGGCGTGCGTGTGCTAGGGTCACACATGTGCACGCTCCCTGAGGCCCGGTGTGTGTCCTTGTGGTTCATGGACCACGGTCCGCGGGCCCTGAGGCTTCTACGTGCGAACCGCGGGTCTGACCCTCCGTCTGGCCAAGGCCCACCTTCCCGGCCCCGCCGGGCCTGTCGCTCTGCCCCGGACCCGGGACCGCGGGCGCCAGCAGCGGACAGGAAGCGCAGGAGGGGCGAGGCGCCCGGTGAGCAGAAAGCGAGAGAGCGGCTCGGAAACAGGAAAAGCAAAACCCAAATCCATGTGGAAAGAAACAGACGTTCAACCAAAAGAGATAAAATAACTCTAAATAAAATAAAAAGGAAATATACCAGAGACATCAGGGATGTTCCAGTGAATACGGACGGACCAGGCAAGGAAAACGCAAAGGAAACGCTCCGAGGGGAGGGGCCCGGACGGGGAAGGGGGAGGGGAGGGGGAGGGGAGAGGAGGGGAGGGGAGGGGAGGGAGCTGGGACCCGGGATCCCCGCCGCCCGCCCGCTGCGGACCCGGCTCGGGCGAAAAGTCCGGCAGGAGGGTCCCCGGTCCCTCTCGCCTGCTGGCCACGCGGACACAGAGGGTCCCCTCCGCCTGCCGCCTCCGCTGAACCTGCCCCCGTGGGAAATAAAGCCCAGCAGACCCTGGATCCTCTACTTCGCCGGGGGCAGTTCTCCGCAGGGTCTGCGGTCTCGGGCACAAGGCCCTTGCAGAGGCTTCCTGGGTCCCCGGCGCTGAGCGGGGCCTCGGGAAAGCCCAGGTCGGCCCAGAGCGTGCGTCCTGGGGGCCCCCAGCACCCCACCGGTCCCAGAACGCAGCAGTCAACAACCAGAAGGCGCCGCGGAAGAGGGGAGCAGGGCAAGGGCCGGAGAAGGAAGATGAGACGGACAGGGGAGAAGAGGGGGCCGCCCGGAGGCGGGCGGGACAGGGGCCGGCGCCCAGAGTAGTGGGGAAGCCGAGGGGGCGGGAGCGCGGCCCCGGCCGACGCCCCTCCCCTCCAGGTCGCGGGAGCCCTTCCCTTTCTCCCCAAGCTGCCCAGGGCTTCCCCAGACCTCGGGTTTCCAGCAGCCGGTGGGGAGGCTGCCACACCACAGCCCGTCGCAGGCTCCGGGACTCAGGAGCCCGCAGACCGGGGGTTGGGAGTGTGTGGCTCAGAGGCAGGGCAGGGGGTGTAGAGAGACCACAGGCCCGGGCGAAGCTGTGCCTCCTCCAGGCACAGAGGAGCTGCCTAAGAGAGGCAGGGACCCAGCAAGCCCACCGCCCCAGATGCAGGGGCAGAGCTGCTTTGGGGATTCACAGCCAGGAGGGGCTGGCTGGGCCCGGAGCACACGCATCTTCAACAGCAGCAGGAGGACCGGGGGCCACCTGAATCGGCACCACCGCAGACCCCCAGACCGCCACCGGAGGGCCGGTGTGTGCGGAAGCGCCCCCTGACCGCTGTGCGGCCTTGGCCAAGCCATGCCCACCCTGTCCTCCTTTATACAGGCAGAGCCTGGGGCTGGGGCCGCCAAAGTCCTTCCAGTGGAAAGACCATCAGGGCGGGGAGGAACGAGACCGGCTCAGATGAGCTGGGTCGACCAGTTCACCCCAAACACCTTGCACTTCACCAGCGTTAACACGGGGTAGGTGTGAGCCAGCCCGACGGAGCCGCCGGCTGATGGACGCGGGGTGCGGGCTGTTTCTACCGGGG
Source organism: Eidolon dupreanum (assembly GCA_028627145.1). Lineage (NCBI taxonomy): Eukaryota > Metazoa > Chordata > Mammalia > Chiroptera > Pteropodidae > Eidolon > Eidolon dupreanum. The sequence continues at coordinate 41,273,949 of CM053517.1, forward strand.
AGGCACAGGAGAACAGGACAGGAGAGGGCTTCCCAGGAGGGGCCCTGCCCCGAGGTGGCTAGCCGGGCAGGGCCATCTGGGCAGAGGTGGCGGAAAGGCCGGCGGCTTGGTGGCAGGCGCAGGGTACGGGAAGAGCTCCCCAGCCCCGCCGCTTACCAGACTGTGTGACTCCGGAACCCACTGGGCCTCCCGCTGAAGGGTGGGGTGGGGGGGAGGAACCCGACACCCCCGGGCCGTGAGCTCAGTGAACTCCGGTACCGGTACCGGGGCTGCCTCCTTGGCCTTTCTCTGATGCTCAAGAAGTCGTGGAGCAGCTTTTTTTCCAACTCAGAACCGTCAAGTCCGCGTTTTGATTTTCGTAGTTGGGGGTCACAGCAGGGGGAGGTGGGGAATGGCTGCACCTCGCTGCCTCCACGCTGCCCTCCTGCCTTCTGGTCCACACACCCCTGTGTCGGCCTCAAATTATCCCACATAAATATACAACAAAGTGTCACTTTTAAAAAAATGACACTAAAATAAAACATCTCTCAGTGCATTGAAATAGCCTGAAATAAAACACTGTACAAGTCATACAAGTCCTGGAGCCTTGTCACCTGAGTCATCTTTTATAGTTAAAGCGAATGCACTTGAAAGCGTTGGAATTTTATTTGGAATTGAGTTGTTTGTGCTGCCTTTCTAGATGTCTCCTCTCGTCCTTATTTATGTATTTATTTTCAGAGAATTGCAGTAACTCCATGCACAGGAAAATGCACGTTTTGACTGTTTTTGTTTTGGTTTTAATCCCCTAAGTGATTTCTATAAAGTTGATACAACTGCTGTCAGATGCCTGTTCGAGGACGGTTGTAACAATGAAGTTTTGGAAACAAGTGCAGAAGTGGAGAACTAAAACGTGCGGCGGTGAGAAGAAAACCTTAGGCTTCTATTCGCCAACATGAATAGCTCCCACGGTACAATGACGTCAAGGTGCATTCCTGGCTCTTCCACTTGCGACACTGGCGACCTTGGGCAGGTCACTTGCTCTCTCTGACCCGGCGGCCGAGTGTTCAGATGCCTCCTCAGGTGGCTGTTACAAGGTCCCAACACTGCACATCCAAAGTTTCTTCATACACCGCAAAGTGACATGTGATGGCAAGATGTCACACGGATTGTAGATGACAAACTGTGGCGTGCATCGGTGCCCCCTCTGCTCGGGTCACACCCAGGGAGTGTCGCAGGGGCCGCTCAGCCCAGAGCCCCCCGCGGGAGGGGGCGCTGGGGAGTGGAGGTGAGTGAGAGGAGCAGACTGGGCTGAGTGGTTCGTTGTCACCTCCCCTCCCGGTCACAGTCCCCCTCCGCACCGCTCGCCGCCTTCCACGGGATGGGGAAGGGGCGGTGGGCGCCTGGGCTGCAGCCCCTGAGGGGGCGGTGGGCTGAGGTCTCCGTGGAGGGAGATCACTTGGATTCTAAGGAGACTGGCTGACCTTCCGAGGCAGAAGACCCAATAGCGGTCATGCTCAGAGAAGAGCCCCCTGGACGACGGGGGATGGAAAGGGCCGGGGCTAGGGGTGGCAGCCAGGACGCCCTGGCGCGCCCGCGCGGGGGCGGGGCGGGGGCCGGGTCCCGCGGGGGCGGGGGCGGGGCGGGGACCGGGTCCCGCGGGGGCGGGGGCGGGGCGGGGACCGGGTTCCCGGGGACACGGGGATTCCCATTTCTGTGCTCTCTTCACTAACGAACTCCTTCCCAAATCCGAGCGGGATTTGGCGGCTCCCAGAGGGGGTCCTTTCTAACGAGGCGCCTGGGCCCTGCCCCGCCCTCCCCCCGGGCCCTGCCCCGCCCTCCCCAGGAGCCGAAGCCGCCAAAGGTTCGGGGAATATAATGGATCATTTTCCAATTTACCAGGGTCTTAGCGATTACGCCGCTAATCCCATCAAAGACCATCTGCTGACATTGTCCCTCCAGAGCCAAAGTAAACGGGTCCTTTACCCCTGCACTCCAGCTCCTCTGGGCATTGTGGCCCAGAGGTGACAGGCCCGTCCCACTCCCCCCTCCCTCCTGCTGCAGGCGGGACAGAGAAGACCACGTGGCCTGTCTGGGGTGTGAAAGGTCGCTTAGGCTCCTGACCATCCTCGGGAGCCCGGGCGGCGGGAATGGGGAGGGGCGGGCAGGGCCCCGGGGTCTCTGAGAGCAGCCGGGCGACGTGTCTCAGCTCTGAGGCCACCTCAGCCCGCTCGCTTGGGGTCCCTTTCCCTCCAGTCTCTTCTGGGTCCCCACCTGCGGCCGTTAGGGAATGTTTAGAGGCATCTAACTGTCATCCCTGCCTTGGCAGAACTGTGGAGAAAAGAACTGAAAATCCACATGAACACCGGTTCGATTCCTTCTAAAAGTCCGTTATCTTGTAGGCTTTTCACGTGTTCTCTTATACTCTGTCGCCCGAAGGGGCTTCATAAGTGGGGGGTGAGGGGAGGCTGGAACCGGAGGCACAGACGGACGGGGCTCCGGGTCGAGGCCGCACAAGTCACGGGGTGAAAGGTGATAACGGCCACAGGAGAGAAATGGCATCTCCGACCAGGGGACACCTCACGGAGCAGGTGGCATCTGAGCGGAGACGGACGGGGGCGAGAAGCAGAGACAGGTTCCGCACTCAAAGAACAGCCCCCACCCCCAGTCTCCTGCCCTGGTCACTCTTTCCCTCTTGTCCCTCGACCGTCATTTTAAGCTGTTTTCTAGTCCGCTGCAGACCCTGGAGGGGCGGCCAGCAGCCTGTGTGTGACCCCCTGCAGGACGACCTGCAGAGGCAGGGGCCCCCCTCCCACCAAGCAGCCGTCTGTGGGGGCTGCCTCCACGTGGCTCGTCCTCAGCAGGGCACACGGTTTACCTGAGGAAGGCAACAGAGTGACAGAAACAAGTCACGGGTGTCGGGGAGACTGCACCCCGAGTCGGTCCAGCTCTGCTGCTTTCTAGCCGGCGACCTTTCTGGGCCCTGGGTCCCCGACTCTCCATCCCCACGTCTGTAAAGCGGGGATCACGCCTGGCTCACTGTGAAGTTCAAGGAGCGAGTACACAGGTCCTGGTGGGTGTGCCCTGCGGGGCGCCGTGGGGGCAGAGCGGAGCCCGTGCCCACACCGCAGAGAAGCCGGACAGGGTTTCCTCAGGAAATGAGCAGGGGCGTGCGGAGCATCTGCGTGTTTCAGGACAAGCGGTGAACTTCCCACTTACGAGATCTGTCCGTCTGACGAGTGTCTGCTGGAGACCTCGGAGCGCAAGGCCCGCGGGGACGAAGGGGGACGAGGCCTATGCCCCGCGTGGAAACGATGACACGGCGACGGCATGCATGGCAGGACGTGATGTGTGCCAGAGAAGGAGGCCGAAGTTCTGCCGAGAAGGGGATCGTGCTCGACCGGGGTGCCGCGGAGCCAGGCGAGGTTTGGCCACGGAGGCGGGCGAGCCGGGCGGTCCCTGCACAGCGAGGTGACCGCAGCTCCGTGACCCAGAGCGTGAGGGGGCTGCTGGGAGTGGCCGTGCCTCAGCTCAGGCTCTGGGAGAGAAAGACACACGCAGATCAGGAAAGGGGAAGACGGCCACCTCTCTCGGACTGGGTTCCTCTGACGAGAGAGGATGACACAGGACAGGGTCGGCCCCGAGGGCGAGGGTGAGGGGCTCTGCCGCACGCAAGGGCCGCGTCGCTGGTGGGCCACGGCGCCCGCCCCCTCTTCGATCTCCTGATCAACGCCGCTTACCGCACAGGGTTCACAGGGAAGGTCAGACGAGGTGACACGAACACACCCAATGCAGTGCCTGGCACACGGGACACGCTTAAAATGATTCTTGAAGAAGAGGAACTCTTCAACAATGAAGCACTGTGAACAAACTGGTGGGTGCCTGAGATGCGGTATCTGCCCTCCGTCTCTGACGAACGGGCCTTCGTGGGGAGAGGGGCAGGCTCACGGGGGAACAGTGGACTGAAATAAGCACATTAGAGTTGGCATGAAGGGGAATGTTCAAATGGATGGAAAAAACCAAACGTAGGGGACGTCAAGTCAGGAACAGCCGCCCGGCCACGAAGCAGAGGAGGGAACGCGGGTTTGGACACGCGGTCGAGCTGGCCGCTGTGCACATTCTCCCCAGGGCGGACGCTCTGATACGAAGCAGCGCACGTGTCGGCTTAGACCGGAAACCGTAAGCTTCCTTGAACGTCCCTGAAGGCAGGGCCATGCCCGTTTGGCTAATTTCTCTATCAAATGCCCAGAGGAGCATGCGAAATTTCTTGTAAACTCAAATACTGCAGACAGAAGTGGCCATGGTCATCGATCATCGCCGATGTTTATCGCTTTCCGTTTCGAGTGTTTTATGTGCATTATTAGAAAGACAGTAAGGGTTGCAGGAGCCCAGTGAAAGGAAAAGCCCAGAAGTGAGGTTTGGGGGCACAGGGAGGACCGGGGGTCACAGCCGTGGACAGAGAAAGGAGGGCTGCAGGAAACTGGGGCCATCGCTGGCCGCACACCCGTGGACGGCTGCGAAAACAGGACGCTGAGCAGAGCAGCCAGGGTGGGGGGCTGGAGGCGGAGCCGGACGGGGACCTCGTCGTGGGGCTGCAAACCAAGCCCAGGGGCCTGCCCGCCCGGCCTGTCCGCGACTCGCCTCCCGGCGTGGAGATGCGCCACCGCCTCCCTGCCGAGCACCGGTGGCTTTTCAGGGTGTCCTGGCTGAGGTGGGGGTTCACTCCACGGCCCCTGGCTTTGGGCTGGGGCTTCTTTCCTCCGGCAGAGAATCGATACTCGACGGAAGGATAAATGAACGGTTCCCATTTAACCACAGGGCCTGACTTCCGCTTCGCTTTTGCTGAGCTGGGAAGGGCCTGGGCTCTCTGCCCGCCGGGACACCGGAGAGGCACGTGAGGCGTCCTGAGCTAGGGGCAGGTGACGCAGTGACCCTCAGGGCACCGCCGATTAAAAAAAACAGATTCCCGCCACCGGTTTCCTCCAGACCTGGCCCTACCTAAACGCTCCCCTGACCGAACCCCGGCTTGCCCTGCCCCTCCTCCGACTCCGGGTCTCGGGGCTCTTAGGGGCTGTCTGGACCCCACCCCGGGGAACACGTGTTCGCCTGCCCCCCGCCTTCTCCCTGCCTGCTTCGGGGTCTTCACCACTACAGAGAGCATCGTCGTTTGAGAGGACACAGGTAGAGAAAGGGAAGAGGCGCTTAAAGCCGGGCTGCAGGTGAGGCGACCCGCCTTTCAGCGGCAGCCCGCAAGAGGCACTCCTCTCTTGGTCTGTTGCCTCGTGCTGCCACCTAGTGTCCCCAGATCTTAAAACCCCTTACCCTAGAGAGGGACCGTTATTTCTTTACTCAAATTCATTTACACGGCACATTCCTTTTTATTCGCAGATTCAGTTAATCTTCTGGCAAAACTAGGCTAAGCCTTCCCTCTGGCCAACTGTGGAGCAGGCCGCCCCGCCCCCACTCGCTTCTAGGCGCCCCTGCGCCCCTGCCCTTCTGCCCTGAGAGTTATGGAGAGGTCCGTCCCTGCCACTCCCGCTGCGGTGAACACTGGCCCCTTTCTGTAGGTGGAAGCCGAGGCGCCCGCGAGCCCCCCGCAGTGTTTCCAGGCTGAGCCCGGGCTCCATGGGGGTGACGTGCCCGCCAGTCAGCAGGGGACAGGCTTGGGGCACGGCACGGCTGATGGAGCATCGCCACGCGGCAGGACGTTTAGTTTTCACGGCGGCCGAGTGAGGCTCGCGGGGCAGGCATTAGCGTCCCCGCCTCACAGGCGAAGCAGCTGGTGCAGGGGGGTCGAGCTGGCAACCGACAGGGACAGGGCGGCTTCGGGGCTGAGCTGGGTGCGCCACGGGCCCCCACCCCCGGGCCCCTCCTG
>CM053517.1:41280299-41324703 GCA_028627145.1 Eidolon dupreanum
CCGGTCGGGCGACAGGTCCCATTAACTTCAAAACGCCTCTTTTACTCAGGCCTTTCTTTGCTGGCCCCTTCCACTACCCTGGTGGGAGTCCTATTATCTTATTTTTATTTGAATTTTTCTTATTATCTTAATACTGGTTTTGTCTTCAGTCTCTGAGCCTGAATGCCGAAAGGAATTTGAGAGGTTATCTGTATTCCACCTTCACCCAGAGGGAGAAGCCCTTCCTGGTGCAGGGTGCTCAGCTCCTTTCGAGGCGGCCTGTTTCACTATGAGACACCCAGGTCATGAGTAAGTTCAGTCACTCGCCCACTCAACACGTTTACTGAGCATGTTCTCTGCTGAGGGGCCATGCTTGGCCCGCGGGAGGTTTGGCTGCATGGCCTCCCCACTGGCCTTCTGCATTCCCACCTTTCCTGTCTTTGTTCACTCGCCTTAGGTAACTTTTAGCTGCATTTCTTCATTTGTAACATAGAGACCATACCTTGCAGGGTTGTTCTGGGATCAGCTGATTAAATGTGTGGAAACACTCCAGAAACCAAGTGTAACACGGGTCAGGCTTTCTCCTCTCTCTCCAAATATGCGACACATTTTTTTTTTTTGGAGGAAGTGATTCTACTATCATCTTTTAAATATTTTATATGTACAAAAGAGTAATTGTTATATGTGATATAAATACATGTACATAAGGAAATACCCATAAACCCAATAACCAGAACCTTACCAACAGTATCCACCTGTTCATCCTCATTCCAGCCCCGTCTCTCTCCAAGGTAACTACTAATGAATTTTATCATTCCTCTGCTTTTAAAAAGTTTTATCATATATGCCTAAACATTAATTTTGCTTGTTTTCAAAATTTATAAAAATTATTTCAAACGTTTATAGTGTTCTGATATTTCTTTTTTCATTCAGTACTGTTCTTCGGGTTTATCCAATCCAAGTGTGTACTTTGAGGCGTCACTTCTTCACGCAGCCTTTACAGCTCACAAGGGCACAAAGTGACCTTCCCTGCCCTGAATGTCTGAGAGCTCGTCTGTTCAAAAAAATGGGCTGAAACTGCACCTTCGCTCTCCTATATTTTGTGCCATCACCTCAACTAGACATAACTCCCCCGAGAGCAGGTGGGAAGCCCTGGACGGGGAGTGGGGCGGCCTGGGTTCCAGGCCCAGCGACACCCTCACGGGCCTAGCCCCCTCGCCTTCCTGAGTCGCTTCTCGAAACTAACTGGAGGGGGCTTTCCTGCGAACTCCCGAGATACAACGCTTGGTGAACCGAGAAGCGTCATCCTCAAATACGCTCGGTACTGTCGGCCCGCAGCTCCCAGAGGGGTCTCTGCACAAAGACCCAGGCCAGTGGCTCTCTGGCTGTGTCGGGGCGCGGTGGAGTCACTCCTGAAGGCAGGACGGAGACTCGTCCAGTCTCCGGGAACCCTCCAGGCTGCCCCAAGCGCTCCGCGGAACACCGGCAGAGGCGGAACGCCGGGGAACACGACCCCGAGGCCAGGGGGCGCTATCTGCGCCTCCGCGGGGCCCGGAGGGCGAGGAGGTGAGGCCTGCGCACGCGCAGCCCGGAATCTAGGGCTCAATCTTTTGTGCACGCATGCGTCTTGTCCAGGCTGCGGTTGGCTGATGACCCCGTCCGTCATTGCAAGAGCCAATGGGGCGAGCCGGGGCGGGGGCGCGGAGAGGGGGTTTGGGTCTTTGTCCGCTCGCCCGCAGTGTGGCCGGCCGGGTCGGAGGGGTCTGGCTCGGAGGGGTCCGGCTCGGTGCGGCAGCCTGCACGGGAGCGTTGGCTCGCGCTGCCGAACGAGCCCCTCGCCTGCCGCAGCATAGTGGGAGGGTGAATGGGGCGTGATGGGGCCGGCGGAAGGCTCCACTCTGCTTGTGTGCAGTGTGCGAGGAAGAGTCGCCAGTCAACTTATGAGCACCTACTGTGTGCCAGACGCTGCGGGGGCGCTTGGGAGGCGCGCTGTCTGCTTCCGCGGGCCTCACGGGCTGGAGGGGCAGGTTAGGCAAGTGTCTACTGCCTTCTGCCGCCCTGCTTCCCCTTCGCCTTAGATGGCGATTTTGCTGTGCCCGACCCCGCCCGGCCCTGGCCGGCAGCGCACGGATTGGGCGTCAGCCTCTGCTCCCAGCGGACGGTCGTGACGGACGAGGGCGCGCGCCGCGGTCACGTGAGGGCGGAGCTTGGGCGCGTGACCCCGGGAGGCGGGGCCCTGCCCCTCCGGGCCCGCGGTGTCGTCATCAGCTTTTTTGGGCACGTGGCGGCCGATGCGCAGTAAATGGGAAGGACTCTTCGGCGGCGACGCAGCGAAGGCGGGGACCACACTTTTACGAGGCCACACTGTCTGAGCCAGGCCCAAGAGCAGTAAACACGTGGAAACGAGTACAGAGCGGGCGGCGGAGGGGGCGATAGCGGTCCAACTGGAAGCAATGAATCCCGGGCCCCAGGCTGATCCGAACTAGCCCTGGCCAGGGACTGCGTGAAGCACCGTGAGAAGAACCCGAGAGCCACCCTGTTCTTCAGGTTTACCAGCCCTGGGTGTGGGGCCTTTGGAACCAGATGTGCCCCTTAGCCGGGCCTTAACAGTGATTTAGGCCTGCAAACAGAAGCAAGCAGCTCGTATGGGCTCCAGTAGGAGCCACTTTGGAGCCTGGGGTGGGGTCACCTTATGTCCCTTTCACATCCGCTAGCTATTCCTGAAACAAGTTTCCACAATCACAAGGCTGGAAAAGTTACACAGCCCGTGGGACTGAGGGGTGAGTCAGAACATGAGGTACAAGGAGCTGGCCTGGCCGCCTCCTCAGCTGGAACAATCAGATGCCGCCCTTTGCTTCCTGCCTCCCAAGAGCCACCGCTTCAGACGTAGGAACCCAGTAAGTGCTAATTTTTCAGGGGACTGATAGCTTAACCCAGAAAATGAACCCACACTCCTCAGCCTGGCTGGATTCAGTGCTTCTGGAAATGGAAAGTAGGAGAGAAGCTGCAGAAAGTCTCCACGCCTTTGAAGAAAAAAAAGCCCCTCGGTTTGTATGCTCCACAAGTTTACAAAGTAAACGTTCAGGTGCACTATTTCAGTCTGCATGCCAGGCACAGAGCCAGACTCAAAAGGAGAGGAGGCAGTGTGCTGTTTTTTTTTTTTTTTTTTTTTTTAAAGGCGAGGCAACCCTTGGTCAACTTCACAGACTGCAAGGACCTTGTCAGTTTACAATCCCTTATTTTTTAAGCCTACAGCACCAGGTCTTCCTAGGTAGTCTCCCATCCAAGTACTAACCAGGTCCGCCCCTGCTCAGCTTCCGAGATCAGACAGGATCAGGCTTGTTCAGGGTGGCACGGCCGAAGACTGGCAGTGTGTTTTTTAAGGGAGTTATCGGTCCAGTTGAGAGAAGACAGAAACTAGTACCCATGTCTTCAGGTAGAGAGGCCAGTGGTATAAAGGGCAGACTGCTAACGCTCAGTAGAGGAGGGCACAGCCAGCTGGGTAGGGCAGGGGAAATAAGGAAACATTTTATGGAAGGAAAGTTTTAGGGGTGAAATCTGGAATGAAAAGAAAAGGCTCAAAAGTGCAGAGCATCCCCCGCCCCCGCAGGCCTCTTACCCAAGCAAGCTCACCTATTTTCATTTCTTTGACAAGTAGCAGTAACAAAAATAAGTGACTCTTAGCACTTGTTGTGGGTCAGGAATGAGATTCAGGAATTTCTGTGTAGCATTTACTTAAATCTCACAGCAACCCGTTTCACACAGGGAGCACCTGAGACGTAGAGAGGTTGAGGTGTGCTTTGGGCCAGCCAGGTCTACCACGTGGTTCCTCCCATAGCTTCCGGGTGCCTAGTGAAGAGGTGTCGTCTTTCCTCACCAAAGGAAACCAGTGACCCCTATGGTTGCACTCGGTGTGACCTTAAAACCTGCATCCAGGAAGGGGAAGAGAACAGGGTGTTTGTGGGCGACAGGACATCAGGCGATGTCCGAGGGGAGCGGGACAGGCCAGATGGTCGGAGGAGCAGACAGGAGGTGTGCAGAGGGGAGAGGTTTGGCTCAGGATTTGGGTGCTAGGTCAGGGCTGTTGCAGTCACCTCATGGGCATGAGCTGGAGTGTACATCGTCCCAGTGGGTGTAAGGACAGAGGGCCTCACTCAAATGGCTGCTGGAGGGAAGGCCCAGTTCTTTGTCATATGGGTTTCCACACACAGCTGCTTAAGTGCCCCAGGACGTGGCATCTGGCACCCCCAGAGCAAATGAGAGAGAGGGAGGGAGAGAGGTGTGTGGAAGCCATGACTTGGCTTCAGAAATCACATACCGTCACTTCTGCCGTGTTTGGCTGGTCATACATTCCAACCCTGACTCCCCGTGAGAGGACCGCACAAGGGCGTGAGTAATCTGATGCCACCTTGGAAGCTGCTACCACAGGCGCAGGCAGGGGCGCCTCACCTGGAGGACAGTGTCGTCTTAACCCCTTCCTGCCCAGCTCACGCTGTCTCTGCGCCAGCGGCGGGGAGAAGCAGGTCAAGTCCGCCGGGACCGGGGCGTTGGCGGACCCTCGCACTGCGCAGACGCGGAAACCAGTGCACCAAGACCCCCCGCGACTGGCCCGCGCCGGTGTGCGGCAGCCAGAGCGTCTGCAGGCCTGTCTCCGCCCGCACCCCACCTGTGCCTCTGCGCACCCAGCATGGGCCGGGCAGAGCGGCGGCCGAACCCGCTGGCAGTGGGCCGAGCCCTGCGGGGTATGGGGAGGCAGAGGTAGGCGCCACCTGCCCCTGGGGGCACCGGGTGGGGGACCCTTTGGATACGGGAGAGGAGGGAGCCCCCCCTCACCGCGCACTGTTACAGCGCTTCGGAAGGGAGCGGGGGGCGGGGGGCGGGGGGCGGGGTGGGGGCGATGGCCCTGTCCAGTGGGGCTGCATCCACCTGTGCTCAGCAGTGCCGGCCCCCCGCACGCCACGCTGCCCCCGACCCGGCCTGGAGTGCGGCTTGTCTTTCTTGTGTCGCAGGGCCCCTTCTATGGCTTCTGAAAGAGCACCTGAAAGGTCTCACCTGAAGCCCCACCTCGGACGCCCGCAGGTGCCCACCCGCCAGGCGAGGGCCAGGCCTGTCACCGCGGTGGGGCCACACTGCCCTTCCTTCCCTCCTCGGCGCCGCGCCAAAGAAACCAGACCCCAAAGCCAAAGTATCAGAAACGTGTATTCTTTTTCTTTTAATAGTAAACCTCTTTACAACAAATATAGTGAAAGAGTTTTCAAACAAAACTCATAAGAATCTCGAGGACTTTGTCTTTTCTTATTGTGTAGAATACTAAGAAAGCATCACCATACAGCACGAAAGAAATATCGAAAACAAATCGACAGCCACACGCTTGGACTCGCCCCGCCCAGGCCCTGGGAGGAGCCCCAGGAGTGTGGGTGATTGTCGGGTTTGGGGTGGGGCCCCTCCGTGGCCTGTCCCCTCCCTCTGGGACGTGAATGGGGAAGACAGAGAGAATCCAGATTCTCCACAGAACATTCCAGCCCCCTCCCCCAGTACAAACCCCGCTCCTAACTGCGTTGGAGGCAGAGAGAGGTGGCAGGGAAGAACACAGGCGTTCCCGGGCCCCAAGTCCCCCCGCACCGTCCATGAGAGCCCGAATTCGCCCCCCACCCCACCCCACCCCAGGGGGTTCCAAAGAGTCAGTTAAAAATATATAGATATAGATATTTCTAGATACACTTTTACATCATTTCTGTCTCTCCAAACAAATAAATAGTCAGCAAGAGAAGGTGCATCACTTCCTGTCCAAGGTGGGGAGGGCTGGGTGAGGGTCTGGGGTCAGTCTCACTGCGAGTGCACTGCTGGGGGAGGGGAAAGGGTGTGTTCGATGGGGTGTGGGGGTCCCCTGCCCACTGTCCCTGAAAGCTGTGGCAAACCTGGGGGGGGGGCATCGGGCGACTCCAGTGATTACTTTGGCAAATGCCCAGTTCTCAGGAAGAAGGAGTGGGAGGAGGCGAAATTTGGCTTGTGAGAGGAAGAAGAATGAAGTCCCACTCGAGGTCTGGGTTCCCAGGGACCCTTCGTCTGGCCGGCCAGAAGCCCCTGCCCCCAAGAGAAATCTTGGGGTTCTGAACTGCAGAAATGTCACATAGTCATTCACAGGCCACCCCCTGCCCCCAGGGATGGAGAAGAAAGGACACACACACATCCACACATGGTAATCAAAAGCCAGGTTTGCCGGTCCAAGGCAGAGAGCAAAACTGGGGAATATTGCACCGTGAACCAGCCCGCATCTGGTGGCGGCCAAGCCCGGCCCAGAGAGGCGGGCAGACTGGTGGCGGGGGGCGCCTGAGAAGGGAGGGCCGGTCGCTCAGTGACTGTCGAGCACCTATCATTCACCCACTCGGCGTTCGCTGAGCGCCAAGTACGTGCCGGGCACCGGGCGAGGCCTGGGGCTGCATGCACACAGGACGAGGGGGCCTGCTCCCGAGGCCCTGGCCGAGCCCCACCGATCCTTGAAAGCCCCCGGAGGAAGCTGCAGGAAGCCTGGACGTGGTGTGTGCCCAGTCAGCGGCGGGGACAAGCCGTGAGGAAGGGCGGCTCACTGACCGGGCGAGGAAAACGCTTCCGGGAGGAAGGGGAACTTGAGCGTCACCGTGAAGGAAGGGCTGGGGTGAGGGAGAGGGGACCCCAGGGGAGGGGGCTGTAAGGTGTGGGTCCTGGGGGACTACGTGCACGGAGCCCGGGAGAGGCGGGGCTGCGGGGAGAAGCGGAGGGGGCCAACTGCCGGAGCCCTGACTGTGGGACAAAAATATCGGGGTGAGGACAGGTGAAGGAGCAGGGCAGAGGGGAGAGGGCCACGGAGGGGGCGTGGCTGCGACAGCCACCTGCCCCTGTGTAAACACACAGCCAGGTGCGCACACGCACACGCACACAGATCCTCGGAGCTCCAGCCCCACGAAGATTCATGCGGATGGCCAGACGGGCTAAGAGACCCGTGCGAGCTACACACACACACAAAGGGACACTCAGACACGCCAACGTCGGGTGCCCTCGTGCACACGCACGTGCGCGGGCAGCCACACACCCCGGCCGCTTCTGCCTTCCCTGCCCCGTGTCAGAATACTGCAAGCGCTGGGTCGTGGCGGCCGGCACAGATACTCGCCCGCCACAAAACTGGGCCTCGTCTACTCTGCTTTCCCACCAGGCTGAGACCCCGAGGGAGCACGGCACCCTCGGGCAGGGGACCTGGGCTCGCCGGAAGGAGGGGCAGGCCCCAGGCGGCCTGCCACGCACCCCAGGCCAGGCCCCTCAGGGCCAGCGCTGGTGTGGGTCACAGGCTGGGGGCCTGCCCCCTCCAGGGTGATCTGCCATAAAGCCCGAGGTCTCAGGAGCTGGGAGGCAGCAGAGGGCAGACTGGGCAGGGGGAGTGGGGGGAAGGGGAGCAAGAACAACAGCAGAAGAACCTCGTCTGTACAGTACGGGCGTTTGAGTCGTTATTATTACAATATACTTTGACAAAAATAGAATCTCATTTCATATCAATACAACAACAACAAAAAAAAAACCAGTTTCCTGGACTGTTAAACTGCTAACGCTTCCCAAGGTTGCTATTTACAATTACAGTAGCCAAGAGGGGAGGTGGGGTGCGGGCTGGGGCAGTGGGGCAGGAGGTAGCAAGACAATGGGGGTGCCAGGAGCAGGGAGGCGGAGTCGGGCTGAGGGGCTGAAGGGCTGGGGAAGGGGGTAGAGGGGGAAAGAAGGGGGCCTTCGGAGGACCTCCAGTCCCCTCCCCGACACCCGCACCCCATCCCGACACCCCCTCCCCTGGGGGTGTGCACGTGTAAGGAAGAGCGAGCCCCTCGCTCACACTCACCCCAGGGGGCCTGGTTCTGGTCCTCAGGCACCCTGGGTGCCCGAGGCCGCTCCCACGGGGCCGCCTCCCTCCAGCCCCTCTCCCCCGTTCTGCCTGCACCTCGCGGCCAGCTTTACGGGGCTGGGGAGCTATTGCACTGTGTATCTCAGGGAAGACGCTGGGGAAGGCGGGGACCCCGGCCCCCCTGGCCCTGCCCTGCCGTCCACCCTCAGCCCTCTCCTCATGGCTCTTTCTCTCTAAATGTGCTTCAGAGGCGCCCGCCTCCCGCCCCCACCCCCAGCCTCAGATTCCCAGGCAGCTTTGCGGCCAGGAGCCTGGCCAGCGCCCCACGTCTCGGGGTGCAGCTCACACCAGGCCGGTGAGGGTGTGCAGGGTGCGGGTGCGGGGCTGGGCTGGGGCGCTCTGTCCCACGGGGCCACGGGAACGGCCCGGAGGCAGAGACCCCTTACCGAGCTGCGCCCCCTCCCCTGAAACACAAACCCACCGTCAGGCCGACTCTGGGGTCTCAGTCTGCTCTAAGGGTTTCCACTGTTTGGTAGTTTTTTGGTTATTTCCCTCTGTCTGGGGGACGGGGTGGGGGCTCCACATGCACGGCTCGGCGCCTGTCCTGTCCCGAAGGCCTGGCGGCCCCCACCCCCCTGCAGCATATGTGTACAACGTGCAAAGTGTCCCCCTTCCCACAAAAAAAGAGCTCCCCAGCCAGTGAAAATGGCGGGGTGCAGAAAGGGGATGAGAGCATCCCCCCTCCAAAGCGAGAATCCAAATTAAAAAAAATATAATATTAATAATAATATAATAATAATTATACACAAATGTAACCGTCAACAGGACACGGAGCACAAGGGAGTGGGGCCGAGCGGGAGGAGCCCAGGACAGGGGTGGGCGGCGAGATTGTCAACTCTTCGTCAGGGAGGCTGAGAGGAGGGGGGGGCCGTCACTTTAATGTCTGTGAAGAGAGGAGATGGAGAAGGGGTGTGAGGGGCGGTCCAGGCTGCGGGGTGTGTGCCCACTGCCCTCTCCCGGCAGGGCCAGGCCTGAGGGGGCGCGTCCTCGAGCGGAAGGGCTGAGGGGAGGGCTGGCCGGCCACGCGGCCTGGCAGGTGCGAGGACACGGGCGGGGGGGCGGGGCGGGCGGGCGGCGGCGCTACAGTACCCAGGTGTCCAACCGCATCCTCTTCACGGCCGAGCCCTCGGCCTCGGGCTCCGGGGCCGGGCGCAGCAGGCCCAGCGTGGGCCCGAAGTCCGCCCGGCCGTCGTCCCGGTCCCCCGGCTCATAGGAGCCCCCCGCTGGGCTGCTGAGGCCATCGCCAGGCTCCGGGCGTGCGGCCGGGAACACGGCTGGAGGGGGCGGCGCAGGGCTGCGCTCGCGGCTTGGGGACACCGGTTCCGACTTGATGCTGATGTGGGGGTGGGTGGTGACGGTGAGGGCAGCACCCACGTGGGGCAGGGGGCTGCCAGGGCTGGAGACAGGCGACGGGGTTGGGGTGCGGGGCAGAGAAACAGAGGAGGTGAGCCACAGAAGGGGTGACGGGTGGTGACGAGCCGGTGAGAGAGGACAGAATGCGAAGACGGGTGGGGGTGTGAGCGGGAGGGACAGAGGGTGGGGACAGAGACAAGGAGAGAGAGGGCCAGGCGAGGGGGAAAGGCAGTCAGTCACATCAGTTGTCCTGTGCCACGTCACCTCTGCGGGCCGCCCGCCGCCCCCCACCCGGGCTGGCTTTGCGAGGGGCTCGGGGCGGGTCTCCCAGGCCTGCACGGGGCCGGGGCTGTCCACGGGTGCTCCCAGCGGGCCCTCCCCTGCCCGCCCCGCACTCGGCCCACCAAGCCCGTGCGCGGGTCCCCAGGACTCACAGGAGGTTGCTGAGGGACACGGGGACCAGGTGGGGCTGCTGCTGCGGTGGCTGCTGCGGCGGCTGCGGCTGAGGCTGCGGCTGGGGCTGCGGGGGCTGCGGCTGGGGGGGCTGCGGGGGCTGCGGCGGCTGCTGCCAGGCGGTGACGTTGCCTAGTGACAGCCCCCCAGGCGAGCTGAAGGCCGGCAAGGAGGACAGCTCGGCACTGGTCAACTGGTACTCTGTGGCGAGGGGGACAAAGGGAGGCGCACCTCAGCAGGGGAGGGCGCGGCTGGGGCGCTGCGGGGGGCCGGGCACGGGGGGGCTGTGGATGACGGACAGGCAGACAGCACAACCACACGGCTCCGGCCAGCGCCCCCAGGGTGGCAACCCCGGCTGCAGAGAGGCAAACGGCAACCACCACGAGGGGCCGTTTTTAACAGAACGAAAGGGGGTCTTCAAACTACTGTTCGACTCTTTTTTTTTTACCACGTGTAGATGTCACTTCTACGACGTCAACGTTAAGAAAGGAGAAGGGGGAGGGAAGCAGGGAAGGTGTGACCGGCGGCCATCGCTGACACCGCGCCCCGCCCGCCGCCACGCGGGGCAGCCGCGCACACGGCCGCGGTCCTGCCCCCCCCCCCCACGAGGTGGCGCTCGCCCTCTCCCGAGGCTTCTGTCGCAGCGAAGAGTGACGTTTGCAGGGTCACAGAACCGCCACGCGCTGTTTCACAACCCACACGGCGCCGCTGTGTGTCATGCCGTGTCCTGTTTGGCAGGCAGGAGCACGCCGTCCTGTCCCCGTGCTGTCACTCGGGGGGTCGCCTGCCCCAGCCTTGCCTCCCTGCCGTCCGCGCACCGCAACCGTGAGGTGGTGGGCACCAGCGCGGTCAGGCCTCCTGGCGCCTGCCACTACGGGGCTCGGGACCCCAGCCAAGCTCCCTGCTCACTAGGAGCTGGCGGCAAGGACTCCGCCCGGCCACACGGCTCGCGTGAGCACGGAGCGGCCTCGCACGCACGCGGCGTGCAGAGCAGCCGGCTCACGGCAACTGCTCAAGTGACTTACTGGTTATCGTCGTTAACCTACAGGTGAGGCAGCCGCAGCCTCGGGTTCGAGGAACACGCCCCAGGTCACAGAGGAAGCCCCTGGCGGAGCTGAGACGCGACCCCGGGCGCCTCGCTGCCCGAGAGTCCCCCGGGACGGCCGGGCTTGCCTCTGGCCTCGCCGGGAGCTGCGGGGCTCCCACGTGAAGAGCAGAGGGGGGTACACAGGCCCAGGAGCGACTCTTTCCCACACCCGGTGCTGACCGCGGAAGCCAGCCTGGTCCCCACGGTGCAGGCCCTGACTCCACCCCGCCCGACTCCCCAGCACGCACCAGCCCCGGCCAGACGGGCGGAGCCGCCTGCAGGCCGCCCAGCACTCCCAGCAACCACAGCAGACCTCTGCAGCCAGCGTTAACAAGGGGCTGGGCCCGCCCCTCACCCAAGACACTGTCACAGCCAGGGGACCCCCAGCCGGGACTTGAACTGGGGCCAAGGACTGTAAACAGTGAACAAGCGACCAGCAACAAGCTCGCTGGGGTGCCGTGTCCACACCCAGCGCCACCTGAAAGCACCTGCCGCGTGAACCGACGCGCAGGGCCGGAGCCCCCGGCGGCCGAGGGGGCTCGTGGGGGCCACTCTCCCCCCACAGGCTCCGGGGCAGAGGCCGCTCCCACCACGCTGACAATGGGGCTCTGCCGCGTGGCCCGCTGAGCGCCTGCCGCTGGCCACTGACACCTGCTGACCTCCCTCCTGCTTCACCAGGTGGCAAGGGACCCAAGAAGATACAGAAAACCACCACCACGGTGTTCCCGAACAGCAGCTCCTGAAAAGCGGTCTGCCCAGCCCCCTGCCCAGCCCCCTGTCCAGCCCGTGCCCAGCCCCCTCCCCAGCCCCCTGCCCAGCCCCGTGCCCAGCCCCCTGCCCAGCCCGGGAGCCGGCTTTTCTAGCTGGGCCAGACCACAGCCAGCAGAACCGGGTCAGCCTCGGAGACCTCCTGTCCGCCCACCACGCTGACCGACGAGCCTGGCTGCCTGACGCAGTGCCCCGACGCTGCTCAAGGACGTAATGGCCCAGGAGTGGGTGCACGCATGGGAGCGCACACAGGGACAAGGGACCGCACAGACGCTGGGCGCACGCAGGCCAGAGCCGGGCCCCTCGACCCGAGGCGGCCCTGAGTCTCCACGTGCACTGGGAGCCGCTGGGTCCGGGCCCTAGCGGGTCGGCTCTGGGATGGGGGCTGGGGGGGCGGGGAGAACGGAAGAGTCTGTCTCGTCTGATGTCACCACAAACAGCCCTAACACAAGCCGTTGTCAGGTGAGGGAACCTGGGGAGTGGCGGAGGTCTCGGGTCTCCTTGGTGGCAACAGACCAGGTGGCCCGGCCCCGTGCGGGCTCTGAAACAAGGTGACCAGACATTTCCCCTTGGGCGGTCCCTCCTGACACAGCAGCTGGGAGCAGAGGCGAGGCGGCCGGCAGCGTCACACGCTGTTCCCGGGAGGGCGTGAGTGGGTGACGGGCCAGGGTGGCCGGGCACTGCGTGTCCTGTCTGAATTCCACCTGGAGGCTGCTCCTGCGTCTCACGTGACACCGCCTTCAGCCCCGTCTCCCGACCGTCCTCCGTCCTGCACCTCCTGCCCCTCCAACCCTGCCACCCAGGCCCCGCCCCAGAGCCCCCCGGCTCTGCCAGGCACCTGGACGAGGCCCCCCTCTGCCTGCGCAGCCCCCGTCTCCGCTCCCCCATAGGAAGCCTCGCTGAGTGGACCGTGTCCCCTCCCCACGCCCCAGCCCTGGTGGCCTGAGGACGGCTTAGCTGACCTCTGGCCTGGCCGGTCCTGACAGGAGGCTCCCTAAAATGAGGACCCCTTCACTAAGCCCTGCATTAAAAATAAGAAATACCCCATTAAATCTGAATTGCAAACAAAATAATCAATGCTCTTTAAGTACAGGTATGTCTTTGGAACACACTCTAAAAAATTATTCACTGTTTTTCCTGAAATTCAAATTTAACTGGGCGTTCCGTGTTTCTGTTGGCTAAACGTGGCAACCTTGATTAAGTGGGGGCTCCACCAAATCGATGGCCTTCCTCAGACTAGGGTGCCCCTTCTCGGGCCCCTTCCCTACGCCGAGGCCCCTGAACGCTCACCTGTGTTGTAGGCCGTGGGCATGGAGGAGAAGGGGAGCCCCTGGCTGAGTAAGCTCGGCGTTGCCACGGAGACCACTGGCGTGGTGAGCGAGTGCGTAGACTGGGAGGCCCCAAGGCGCTGGGCGTTGTTCTGCGGGAGAAAACTGGCGGTCAGGGGGGGCAAGGGGAGCAGGTCAGTCCTGGCCTCCCACTCTAAGGCCTGGTGAGGGCCCCGAGTTCCGAGGCCCAGGGGGGTGTTCGGCATGGGGGCCCCGAGACACACAAGCACGTGCTAGTGCGGTCACACAGACACCGAGATCCATGGCGACAGGCCACACACGCCCGGTCACACCTGCACACACGCAGAGGCGGGCACGCGCACTGGCCCCGCGGCCCCCGCTCTGAGCAGAAGGGACAGGCCGCGTCCGCCAGTCCCTCGGAGCCTGCTCCTTGCCGGGCACACCGCGGGCACGCCGCTGGACGCGAGCCGGCATCTGCGAGGGCACGCGTGTGCCTGCGTGTGTGCACACACGTGTGTGGGCTGCCAGCTCCATCTGCTGCTGACTCACTTGTTTATTCCAGCTCCACGCTGGGGCCGAGACAGCCGCCGAGCCGGCCGCCAAAGCCCGCCTGCCTTTTCCAGCCTCGCTGGCCTCCCGTCAGGGGGTGGGGGAGGCGCCCCTGCCCGCTCCCGGCTGGGGTGTGTGAGCAAGCGGGGGCGCTGGGCCATGGGCACCTGTGTGCTGTGGGGGGCTGGCCAGGAGGGCGTCCTCCTGCAGGGACGTCGTAGCCCCCCCTTT
This sequence comes from Eidolon dupreanum, assembly GCA_028627145.1. Lineage (NCBI taxonomy): Eukaryota > Metazoa > Chordata > Mammalia > Chiroptera > Pteropodidae > Eidolon > Eidolon dupreanum. The sequence continues at coordinate 41,293,930 of CM053517.1, forward strand.
GCTCAGCCCCCCCCTGGAGACGGCTCTTCTCGTCCAGCCGGTTCGCTCCTGCCGGGCCTGCCCTGGGTCCCCGTGTCGGTGCGACCGGGAGAGCAGGTGCAGCCCAGCCCCGGGCCCAGGCGCCTAATCCAGGCTCCCTGGGGCTCGCCCCAGACAGGGCCTGGCGCTGGCCCACCTCCTCGCACACACACAGGGAGAGGTGCGTCTGTACGAACACGACATCACGGAGACACCCGTGTACACACGTGCACACACACATGCACGTCCGACCCCTCAGCCCCGCCCATCCACCTCGGTATCCGAGCACAGCTCCTGGCAAATGACCAAGTAAACAGCACACGTGACGCACGCGGGCCAAAGCACAAGGACACACACACACACACACACACACACACACACACACACACTCCGCGGGGGGCCGCAGCGCCACGGGCCGACCCCAACGCAAAGCCACGGCACACGCCTCACACCTCACTTACCAGGTCTAAATGGTCCTCAGTCTGGGAGCAGAAATAAAACCAAGGGACGGTTCAGTGTCCGGCCTCCGGCCCCGCACTCCTGCCCACAGCCACCCCACCCACCCCGCAGCCTGAAGCACAGCGCTGCTCCCCGCGTCCCGGACGGACGTCCAGCCCGGCTCCCATCCGCCCGGCCAGAGCCTTCTCTCCCATCTCCCGTCCCCGTGCCCGAGGCTGGGAAGCCGTAACTGCCCGTGAACCTTCGCTCTCCCACTCCCAGCCCCCTGCCCGGACCCCCACTCACCAAGTGGTGCATTAACCCCTTTCCTCCCTGGGACGTGATGACCCTCAGGTCGGGCTTGCGGCTGGGGGCTCCGAGCTGGGCGCTGTGGGTGGGTGGGGGCGGAGACTTGGCGGGCACGACCTTGGTTAAGCTGTTGCCGTTGGCCACGGGGAGCAGGCCAGGGGAGGCCCGGGCACTGACGTAGCCGTTCCCTGGAGAAGGGGAGAGGCGGGCACAGGAGTCAAGCATGGCCCCAGCCCAGCCCTGCTCGCCGCCCCCGGGGTCAGTGTGCCTGCCACCCAGCGCCTCTCGAAGCCTGAGTGGTGTAGGAGCTCCCCGATTTCCCCTGGGACCCCCGGCTCCCGAATCAGTGGGTTCGCCCCCTGCCCTGAGCCATGTGTGCAGGGCGGGTGGAGGCAGGCGCTCTGCGGCTGGTGGGAGAAATGGAACCACAAGAGCCAAGAACTCTTCTGGAGACAAGCCTCTCCCCACCTTTCCTCTTTTTGGTCACCATGGACAGGAGGAGTCCAGCACCTTCTGCCCCCGACTGGGCGCATGATGACCCAGGATGGAAAAAGGTGGCAGCCTGGGGCTTGGGCCTCAGGGAGGGTCCTGGCCCCCGGGGCAAAGGAACCACTCGTGGTTCCCTTCGCTGTGAGCCAGGGAGGCTGTGACTTGGATGAGCACGTGACAAGATGGCCGCAGCTCTGGGGAAGAGGAGCCGCTCGCTGGGCGGGGCAGGGGTCCCGGCCCCGGGGGCTTAACAGCCCAGCCACCACCACAGCCAGACTGCCTGCCTTCACGTTCGCGACACGCCCGTCGCCCCGTTCAACCCTCATGCCGACCCCCAGACAGACGGGACACCTGTCCTCGGCACCAGATACAAAAGCGGAAACTCGAGGCCTGGTTGGCAGAGGTGTGATGACTGGTCCAGGGGGCTGGGGGCCAAGCCGGGGGCCGGCCAGGGTCCACGGACCGAGCTGGACGGCCGTGTCGCCACCACCTTACGGCCTCAGGCGTGTCTCTGGCCCTCTCTTTGGAGAAGGGGGCTGTTCACCTATTTCCTGTGTCCCGATCCGGACACAGTTAGTGCCAAGGAACAGCCAGGCTGCCTGGTGCTGAGCTGGGGGACCCTAACGCCCAGAGATGTGCGAGTGACCACAGCCAGAATGGCACCTTGCTCTGTTGCCTGAGTGTGGCTGCCTCCATCCCAGTTCCCGGATCACTCTGGGAATGGCAGGAATGTCAGGGTGACGTCAATGGTGACATTCGAAGTCAGTCACCAAGCGGACAACAGCGCAGGGCAGGAGGGGCTGTCAGCTGTGGGGAGGGGTGGGGGAGCAGCCTCTCTCCTGTGGCCTATCGATGTATGCCCACGAGCACTTACCCACGTCTGTGTGTGCGCGTGTGTGTGCGTGAGCACGTGCGTGCACGAGCACGTGCGTGAGGGTCTGTGCCTACGGTCTGTCGGGGGTGCCAGACACACCTGCACCCACCGGATCCCCACCCGACACCCCGCTCAGCAGGGGAGCCTGGCCTCCTCCTGCACGGGAGGGGTCGGCCTGCCTTCGCGCTCAGCGGGGCCCAAGGGACCGCACGTCACCGGTCCCCGCTGCAGACATGAGGTTTCGGGGCTCAGAAGCCCCCAGACTCAGCCCCCAGCTCAGGCCCCGGGGTCTTCCTTTCCACTCGTCTGGGTCCTTCCTGGTCCTGGAACCCAGCCCCCCCCTCCCCCCGCCCCGCGTGGGCGGAGACGCCGCCCCCACCCCCGGCCGCCGCACTCACCCACGGGGCTGGGGCAGGCTCCATTCGCACTGCTCAGGTCGCCCCCCAGCATGGCCCCTGGAAGACAAACAGAGCCACGATGAGCTGACAGGACGCCCCGCCGGAGCAGGCCTTCGGGACTACATGGGCAGAGGGGTCCGGGTCCCTCCCCTGAGGAGCCATGAAAACGAGGGGGGCGTGCAGGGGAAGGGGGCGCCGGGGGGACGCGGGCTGCGAGGCCCCGCCCCTGCACCGCCACTCACCGGCACTGGCTGGCCGCTGGGGCAGGCCGGGGGACACGCTGTTCCTCTGCAGTGCGGGCTGCTGGGGGGACAAGAGCCGTGGGTCCGTGAGGGATGACGTCACCAGGGACGGGGTGACCAGGGAGCCGCTGGGGTTGCTGAACTGCAGTGAGCTCTGGTTGGACACGGGCACCGTCACCGGCATGGCGAAGTTGGGGGCCGGGACAGCTGACTGGACAGAGAACAAAGAGGCAGGGTCAGGCCGGGGTGACCCCTTACCTTGGCAGCCGAAGGTTCTTTCAGCGCTGAGCTGCGCGTCCACGGGCCAGCGGCTCGGGCCCGCCCCACCAGGCCCTCTGGGGTCCTGCCCGGCACTCTCACCGAGGACGGACCCGGCTCTGGGCCGGAGAACAGGACAAGGCTCTGCCCACTGCAGAAGGACCAGGGACCGCCGGAACCGCTCGGGGAGGTGGGTTAGTCCTCAGCCAGGCGGGACGCGCGGGGAGCGGTTAGCGGCCCCACGCACCACCAGACGCACACACAGCAGGCGGGGCCTGCGCTGCGGGTCAGGACGCCACGCCCCCCAGGGCCCCTGCGCACGCGCCTGCCCCACCTCGCTGCCCCCCCCTTAAGCAGTCCCTGTCCCCAACCACAGGCCTGAGCGCCTGAGCCCGGGGGTGTCTCAGCAGGCCTGGGGCCTGGCCCCAAAGAGACTCGGACAAGCTCGTCCTGCACGCCCCTGCCATCTAAGGGCCTCATGTCGCCTGTGACTCCTTGCTGGGGTGGGGGGCGCTCCACCTGGCCAGTCGCGGCCGGGGCACAGGTCCCCCGCGACCAGCGTCAGCGGTTCCTCGGGAGTCACCGACGGCCCCAGCTCGCTGGGAGCAGAGCAGTCGGCAGAGCAGCCGCGGGCCGGGCGAAGCCACACCATGCAGCACGGGGCCCAGGCACGCACTACTCACGGCCAGTCTATAGCTCTGCATCATCTTATCAAACTCCTCGTCTATCTTTCTATACTTCTCCTCCGTCTGGGGGGTCAGGGCGAACGCCTCGTCCGCCTCGGGGCTCTCACACTCCCTGTGCTTCTTGTGCAGCGCCTGGGGCGGGCGGACAGAGCGTGAGGCTCACCCCGTAGCGCCGGAAGAGCCCGTCCAGCTCCTCGCTGGCCCGCCGGCACCTGTCCTCCAGCAGCGGGCTCTGCTCCAGCGAGTCCTCCCCGTCGGGCTCCGGGCTGTCGCAGCCATTGAAGCCCTTCTTCCTGAGGGTCTGCAACCGCACCGCCGTCAGCGAGCCTGCCCGCCGCCTCCCCCCAAGACGCCAGCACCCCGCCTCCGCCCCCGGGGTCCCCACAACCCCTCGGTGCCACCCCCGCCCGGGGCACAGTGCGGCACCCCGTGGGCAGGGGCATCGCATGCGGGGGTCATTTGGGACGGGCACAGCTCAGGCCACGGCCATGGTGCAGTGACACGTGTTTCCATTGTTACAGGTTGGGGGGGCTGAGGGGAGGGCGCCCCCAGGGAAGGTGGTCAGGGCTGGCTCTGCTTAGAAGATGGGTGACAGAGCAACAGAGATGAGGTGGGGATGAGAGGGAACGAGGCCAGCAGGTTCACCGAGTCCCCGCTATGCGCCACCTAGTGCCATCCTCGCCCAAGGCCAGAGCTTCTCATGCGTGGCCACACGGTCTGGGGACACACTTGGTGGGTCTGGAGTGGACCCCAAAGTTGCCCTCCGCACGTGCAAAATATCTTCACACTCGTTTTGTCTTTAAAATGAATGCAAAGTTTACATTCTAGGCCAGAATAAATCTGTTTTCTCTAACATAAAAAGAAGGGAATTCCCTCCAAATCTGAGTCGAAGTCTCGCTCCAGGAAGGCAGCGTGTGCCTCCCAGCACCCCCTCCACAGCACCCCCTCCACCGCACGTTCTCACAGCCAAGGCACGCACGCCTCAGCGTCAGGAGCAGGGGGTGGCTCGTGCGCTGCCCACAGCGCCCTTCCAGCTCGGGGGGCCAACCCATCTGCCAAGGCCACGTGGCCAGTAAAGGCCCGCGCTCGGTCCCAAGCCCATGTCCCTCAGAGTTCGCAGTGGCGGCTCTCTGAAATAGAACACAGAGCCACAGGGGCCCAGAGAGGGGCAAGGACAGCAAGACAGATGGAAATGAAGAGGGAGACAAAGAAAGCAAGAGGCAGATGCAGGAGCAGACCAAGGGGTGGAGAAAGGGGCCAGCCAGCCAGCCCGACCCCGAGGGCAGAGCGGGCATGCCCGCACGCCTGACGGACGGGGAGAGCGCCCGACGCGGGCCTGGTTGGGCAGCGCAACCCGCAGCCACTGGCCGCCAGGGTCCGCGCGACGCCGTGCGTGCGCAGGCGGGGCCGGGGCAGGTGCGCGCGTGCGCGGGCAGGCGGGGCCGGGGCAGGTGCGCGCGTGCGCGGGCAGGCGGGCCGCCCCACCTCGATGATGTCGGCGTTGGTGCGGCTCTCGTGGGGCTCGTTGTACTCCGTGTACTTGAGCAGCACCTTGTCCATGTCGGTGCTGGCGTACTGGAACAGCTTGTTGGAGTGGTTGAAGATGATGAGGGCGATCTCGCAGTCGCACAGCACGCTCAGCTCGTAGGCCTTCTTCATCAGCCCGAACTTCCGCTTGGTGAACGTTACCTGCCGGGACGCGTCGGTGAGCAGCCGGCTCTGGCTGCGCCGAGGCCTGCCCGGAGCCCCCACCTCAGGGTGACCGCGCAGGCCAGCGGCCCCCTGCCCACACGTGGCCGCTCGGAGCCCACAGCGGGCGCACTGGGGGCGGAGCTTTGAAGTGGACGGACCTCCAGGTCTCTGTGCTGGGGCCGTAACAAGGTCCGGGAAGGAGGATGGATGGGCGCCCCTTCTCCGCCCGGGGATGGAAGGGAGAAAGATTCATCTCTGGAAAGGCGGGGTTCCCAGGTGTGGCCTCAGGCTGCATATGACTCGTGTGCAGGGACGCAGGTCTGCCTGGTGGCAGCAGCAGGAGTCCTGGGACACAAGGAGGTGGGGTCCCCTTCTCCCAACGCAGCCTTTCCCCTTCGGTAATAGCCTAGAGCCCCTTCCTCTAGGAAGCCCTCCTGGAGTGGCTACGAGGAGGGGCAGAGGCCGGCTCCAGGCTCTCCTCACCTGTCGGTTCCGCTCATCAGTGATTCGCTGGATCTGAATCTTTTTCCTCCCCATCTTCTCTGGGGGTGCTCAGTGCTAGAAAGGGGAGGGGATCGCTGGGCGGTGGTCTTGGGACGCCTCACGCTGTGCTCATGAGCGGTCTGGGGCCAGCGGTCAGTTCATGGTCTGCAGGACGCCTCCCACACGGCCTCCTGGCGGGGGTCAGGAGAGGACGGTCAGCCCCGCTCCTCGGGCACAAAGGCCAGGCCCACAGCAGCCCTGGCACAGGCTGGCAGCAGCTGAGCCCCGTCCCCAAAATGGGGACATGGTGGCATGGGGACGGCAAGCACAGGCGCACCTCACTCGCAGGTCCCAGCCCCTCCCACGGGCTGCTGTGGCCCGCAGGCCCCCGGCCAGCGAGCACCGGCTTCTAAGGGGCTTAGAGACCGCCTAGCCCCTCCTCCGCCCGGACCCCACCAAGTACAGACACCGGGCTGGCCGGCGGCCCCTCTGGCCTAGAATCGTGGCTGCCGCTCAGGAGCCGGTTCAGAGGCTGTGCCACGTAAACCCCGCCAAGTTTGCCGACAGCTGGCATGGGGTGCCTGGTGCCACAACGGGGCGTCTGTGCCCTGGCTCCAGAACACAAAAGAGCAGATCACACCCGCTCCCGGAGCCCGGGGGCCTGGTGTCCCCGGGACCCCCTCAGCCAGAGTGCTGGGTGCTGGCCTGCTCTCCTCAGCGGGCTCAGCCGGCAAAGCCGGGCTCGAAGAAAGGGTTCTGTGGTTATAAACAGACAAACAAACCGGCCCTCCTGACCAAAGGCTGGCATTTTTTCCCTATAAAAAGCCAAAAAATAAATACTTCAGTCTCCATGGGCCATATGGCCTCTGTTGTAGCTGGTCAACTCTGTCGCGGCAGGACAGCAGCTGCAGACACGCACGGACGGGGGAGGCCATTCCCGAGTAAGGCCGGGCTCTCACGGACGGGCAGGGGCCAGTGTGCCGACCCTGCTCTAGAGGAATGGGCCTCGTCTGGGACCCAAGCCCAGCCTGAACGCCGCTCCCTGCCTTGTCTCCCTTGCGGCGCAGACAGAAAACACACTAGGTCCGCGAAGGAGGAACAGGCAGCCAGGGACCGTGGACGCCAGGTAGGGACCCTGCCTTCGTCTGCCTGTCACCCCAAGAGGCCCCCCGGTCCAGGAGCTCAGGCGCCAGGCCCAGGTCACCCCGGCTGCCGGTTCTAGGAGCCTTTGCATCGGGCACCTGCTGGGTGGTGCCGGGGCAGCGGGCACGGCCCACGCTTTCCAAAGCCTCTCCACGAAATCCAGCACCCCCTCCTGCCAAGCGCCTGCCAGACCCCGCTGTGGTCCAGGGAGGCGGGCTCCCACCTTCCCCCACAAACGTGGGCAGAGGTGTTGCTGCGTGTTTGATTACAGGACCCCTGTAATTAGGAACCGGCCCCCCCAGCCTGGCCCGAGGGTCCCCCAGTGGGCCCCAAGGTCCAGCCTCACACTGTGGCTATGGGGAGAGCAGGCGCGGAGTCCGAGCACCTGGGGGGAACCGGAAACGCGCCTTCACACCCGGTCCCCGTCCCAGTGTGGCTCCCTGCCTCCCAGTGCACCCCAAGGCTGTGCTCTAGAGCGGTGGTCTGGCTTGGCGGGGGAGGGGCGGAGGGCACGCCAAGGGCCGGGCGGCTAAGGAGGACTTTGGCATGGGATTCTCTGGCCAGTCGGCCCTGGAAAGTCCCACCCAGGCGTGAGTGCGGTCACCGGGTGCCCCTCCGTGTGGCGTCCACCCGCCCTCCCTGCCTCTCCCCTCCTGCTCAGAAGCAGACTGGCTGAGGCACGACCTCGCTCAGCTCACGGCCAACTCCACGTCGCTCTCCAAGTTGGGAGAGAGCCCGTCAGCTCTCGGGACCCTCGGAGGAGGCAGCGCACGCCTCTGTCCCCCAACGATCTCCCCTGAGGGTGCTCTGTCCCAGCACTGACATGGCTGCCAGTTACCTGGGCTCCCCATGACACTGAAGCATCTGAGGCTGGACCACACCCGCCCGTCCCACCCTCCACCCCGTGAGAGGTGCTCAGAAGACGCTGAAAGGAAGAGAGGCTTGTCCGTCTTCCCGACCCTGTGAGGAGTCCTCCCTGCAGCCTAACTTCCATCCCCTGCTGCAGCACCGGCTCCTCCCTGCCCCGGTGGGGACGGCGCCCTCCGTCTCCCTGACGCGCGTCTGCTTGGACGGCCTCTCCCCTCCACTGCCTCTCTGGTCCTCAACCCTCCCCACCCTCGGCTCGGCTGGTACAGAGGGCGAGACTCTCAAGTCTTCTGAGGAGCAGCCCTGAGCACATGGAGATGGAGAGGATGGGGTTGCTCAGGCAACTGTCGCCTGGCAACCAGCTCCCTGGCTGATCTCCTGCACCGCCCCCCCACCCCCGCCTCATGCTGGGGGAGCAGGGATGAGAGAGGGATCAGGGCTGAGAAGACAGGGAAGCCAGCGATCCACCGAGCTTCCTGATGGGAAGGTCAGAGCATCATCCATCCCGAGTCCCGCCAAGGTGGCCCAAGCACGTTTTATAGCCCACGCTCCCCAGCCCTCCTGTTTGTGGCCAGCCCTGCGGGAGGAGGCGGCGCCCAGCCCAGCCCAGCCCAGCCCAGCCGGCAGCCCTTCCCCTACCTGACCAGGGCCCCCTGCAGGGCTGCGTGCCATCTCCCCCTCTGCCCTCCGCCCTTTGTCTCCACAGTCTGAGAAAGCCTTAGGTCAGCAACGTGGCTTCAGCCTTGACTTGGGAAGAGAGGGTGGCTGGGGCACACAGGGCCCTGCGCTGACCTATCCCAAGTACGGAGGTCTGTCCTGTCCAAGCGTCCCTCCTGCACAGTCAGGGAGGTTTCAAGGAACACCTGGGCCTCCCTAATTAGCCCTCTGCCTAGTTACCGCACCAACTGCCAGGAGCCAGAGGCCTTGGCATCTGCTCTCCAGATGTGAGCCTGCTCTCCGGCCTGCCCGGGCCCCATCCTCCGCTGCTCCCCTGCCCTCTGCTCGGAAGCCCTCCCAGATGACCTGGCTTTTAGCTCCTTCTCCTGGAGCCCAAGGCTTGGGAGGGCTCAGGGCTGCCGTGGAGAACGGGGGTGCCCAGGATGCCTTTCATGCTCTGATGTCCCCAGGGCGTGCATGCCCAGCCCTGACCTCGGGCCACAGCTATGACTCCTTGGCTGGCAGCATCTGTGTCACCAAAAGTACCCCCTTGAAGCCTCCTGCTTGATTCTGATTCAGTACTGGCAGGGCAGGATGGGGCAGGCTGGACCTCCTGGGGCGGGGGGTGGGGGCAGGAAGACGTAGGGCCCTCCGCACAGGGACAGAGGAGCAAAGAGGGAGGGAGGGTGGCAACTGGGCTGAGCCCAGGGAGGCAGGGACCCGCCTCTGTGGAGGTGGTTGCAGAGAAGCCTGTACAAACGGGGAGCAGAGGAGATGCAGGGTGGGGGGCTCCCCCCGCCACAGCACCCTGGTCAAGGAGGAGGGGCTGAGGGGACCAGACACCTGAGAGGCCAGAAGGACCCCGGGACGGCCATTTTTCTGAGCTGTGCAGATCCCACAGGACCCCGGGGATTGTATTAATGTGCAAATGAGGCGCAAAACCCACACTAAGAGGGGTCTCCGTTTGGAGGGAGAAACAGCAGGCCCCGCCCCCCCAACACCTCCTGGTACCTGAGCAATATTCAAACCATTCTCGGGTTTCAGAATGATGTTATCTCAGTTCCTGTGTGAGGGTGGCCTGGGGCCAGTGGGGGTGGCGGTCAGGCCCCCGGGGGTGGCAGTTGTTCCTGGGGAGCCTTCCCGAGGTGACAGTCAGGGGAGGACCCGCCTCCCCGAGGCCCCCACAGCCTTCCACCCAAAGCGGCCTCGTCCCAGACGCAGAGGAGCTGAGCACCTGCAGTCGGAACTGCCAGGCCAGCCGCGGTCCGCGTGGGGCAGCGCCCCGGGAGGCCGAGGGGCAGCCCTGCTCCCCCGTTCCTCCTGAGGGGAGCCCTCCCTCCCAGGCTGCTCGGGGCTCGGCTGTGGACCGGAGGGGCAGGCAGGAGGTGCTGGAGACAGCTGCCATCCTCCTCCCGCCCCTTCCCTGGGGCTGGGCTGCAGGGCATGAAATAAGCAGCAGGCGCTGGGGGAGGGGTGACAATCCAATCCACCTGTCACCCCCACAGTCAGGCGGCCTCAAGCAGCCTGCTCAGTAATGAGGGAGGAGGCGTGGGTGAGGCAGACACGGGGGGGGGGGGCGGGGGGAGGCAGAGGGACAGACGCACAGACGCAGGAAGGAGCTAGAGAGGGGGCAGAGGCGGACAGGGAGAGGCCGGGGCACACGGGGGAAGGTGCAGAGGTGGTGGGGACGGCCCTGCCTCCAGGCCTGCGTGTGGGCGCCGCTTGCTGGGTGCCACCCCCGCCCCCAACACCGCAGTCCAGCCAAGGGCAGAGTGCGCCCAGGGCCTGGGGCTGCTCTGGGCCCAGCCCCTGCCCTGCGAGGGAGCAGTGCGGCCGGACCAAGGTCCCAAGAGGGGGCAGAGGCGGGGACGAGGCCCAAGGGCCCTCTCAGTCCCAGGGCCGCAGCCCCTGGCCTCCCTGAGCAGAAGTGCTGCGGGGGTCTGGGGGACAGGCCGAAGGTGGCCGCTGCCCCAGACGCCAGGTTCACAGCCCCGGGGAGCACACGGGAGCCCTGCCTTCGCCCACGCTGTTCTGGTCCTGAAGTGTGGGCATGGCGCCTCTGAGCCCGAGCCCAGGCAGTGCGGGGTCTCTCCTCGGCCCCTCCCTTGCCCCAGCGACCCTCACCGCAGCCTGCGCCCGGGCTGCCCTCCCCAGAGCACTCCTGCGGCTGCTCCCAGAGGCGCGGGCGGCCCCCACCCCACCCTCCTCCCTCCGAAGTTGTCTGGCAGGCTCAGGACCCAAACCCCCGGTTCCCACCACCCTTCCCTCCCTCGGGACTCCCCTCCCCCAGCCCAGCAGCCTCAGGGTTGGGCAGGGGCTATTTTTAGCCTGGGCACTGAACTAATTTTAACTCACCCACAAGGGGCCCGGGGGCGGGCTGGGGCTGGGGGGCCGGGGAAGGGCAGTCGGGAAGACTGGCCTGCGGCAGGGGTGGTCTCGGGTCCCAGGCGCCCTGGGAGGGCCAGTGGAGGTGGCCCCGCAGCCTCAGCTGGAGGGGCAGGAACCGTGTGGGGGGCCAGGCCGGGAGCCCGCCCTCCCGCTTCTGACGGACAGCTCTCGGCCCCGCCCTGGGCTTCCTGCCCTCTCCTCCTTGGCAGGTCTCCTGGGATGGGGTCATCTTGTTCTCTGCCCAGATGCCTCTCCGGTGAGGGTCTGTCTCCCGAGCCTCCTCTGCTGCCTCCCCACCCGGCCCGTCCTTCCTGTAGCAGCTGGGAGGCTGTGTGTCCCCCAGCTCTGGCCTCCCCCTGAGTTCTCGGAGCTACCCAGCCAGACCTCGGGAAGAATTTGGGGCAACAGCAGATTGAATCCTAGTAGAAAGGGGTGGGTGAGGTCCCAGGGAAATAGCGGGGCTCTGGGGGGGATTCTAGATACCCAGTTCCTAGTCCCTGCTTGGGCCTAAGTCACCGCGGAACCCTGACCCAGTCAGTGCCCGCCGGCCTGCCGCTGGCTCGGCGGGGCGGACCGGTGCCCCGGGGCCTGTCCGGCCCAGACGTGTGGCTCCTGTGCTCTTCAGAGGCCCCACGGAAGGGAGGTCAGGACTGTGACTCCAGGGGCAGGTGACGGCAGAGGTGGCCTGGTCGGGTCCACTGCCCTCCAGCTTAGCTAAGAGAGGAGGGCACCGCGGAGGCCAGAGCGTGGGGAGGGGGGTGCTTTCTTGGCAGGAACCCCCACGACCCGCGGCAGAGGCTAGTGGGGGCCCACGCCAGCCAGGGCAGGGGCCAGGTGGGGCCCGGGCAGACGGGCCCCTCCACCCCCTCCCACTGGACCGCCGGGCAGACCCAGGGCTGGGGTCCTGCTTCTGGGTGTGAGCAGACTGGCCCAGGGTCACTGTGGTGGTCGTCGGGGGGCCCGTCCTGGACCCCAAGCCCGAGCCTGGCTTCATGTCTGCCAGGCGGAACCTGCCATGTGCACACGGGTGTGCTCGGTGTCTGGGACCTTGTTCCGCCGGCTCAGGTGCCCACTCCAGGGTCTGGGCCGCCTCAGCACTGAGGGACCCGGCCTCGGCCCCCAGAGCGCGTCCCTGACCCGCACGCCCGCCCGGGGCGCCGCCTGGCGCGCTGGTGCAGCCGGCGCTCCACTGGGGTCCAGGGCCGGGGGAGGGGGGCGGGGGCGCGGTCACGAGGGGTTAGTAAGCCACGCAGCCCAGGGATCTGGTGCGACTCGGGGTACGCCTTGGGGCTCCTCAGGAGGACCCCACTTCCGCCCTGGTGCCGAGGCTGGGCAGCGGGAGGGCAGGTGGGTGGTCGCTGCTCCCACCTCCATCCTCACTTGTAAAGCCCAGTCCCAGGAGAGCCAAGTGGGAGGAGATGGCCTAGCAAGGCAGGCGAGGGACAAGGACAGGGAGGACCCCAGGGCGGAGCAGCCTTGGGGCTCAAATCTGCTTGTCAGAGCCGCCTGACCAGGCACGGGCAGTGGGCAGTATGCAGTGGCCCCAGCACGACACTCCAGCCAGCAGGGCTGGGAGATGACCAGTCCCCTGCCCACCTTGAAGAGGGCAGACGACCTGGCCTGTGTGTGTCCAGCACACTTTCTGCCATCCTCTGAAAGGATGGGGCCCAGCCGGGGTCTCCGGTCCTGGGGAGTCCTCGCTGCTGACCAGCGTCACCCCCACTGCAGCCCAAGCCCTCGGCCCTCCGGGTGAGGGTGGCGGACGGGGCCTGGCCCCCGGAGCCTCGGCCGAGGGGAGGCGGGGGCAGTTGGGACGGTTGCTGTGCTGCCTTCCCCCTCCCCACCCAACTTCCCTCTGGGGTCTCAGGAGACAGAAGTGAAAGTGGCAGCTGGGGCCCTGGGGGCGGGCTGGCCCGACAGCCGTTGGGGCGAGCTCCACGACGCCGGGCGGTCTGGGCTGCCTGCCTCTGCGGCGGGTGGGCTGCTGCTGAGGCCGGGGAGGGGCTTCGCAGGGACGGGGACCACCGAGCGGCCCTGCCCGCAGGGAAGAGCAGGCAGCAGCCCGCTCAGCGGGGCGCTGCCTTGCAGGGCGCTGGGCTGTCGGGTGGACTGTCCCCAGCTGTGACGTCTGCTCCCCAGCGCGGGAGGGACGCCGCCTGGCCGGGCACACAGGGCGGGTCTGGGCCCGGCTGCGGGGGCCCTGCGTGCGGCAGGGAGGGGCCCCCGAGGGAGGGGAAGGGGGACGATCCCAGAGCGCTGTGTCCACCCAGGACGGCCGCCAGAAAGAGGCCAATCCTATCAGAGCGGGCAGATGCTCCGAGACGCCCGGCCTCGCGAAGCCCCGCGGACTTAGGGGGCCGCTCAGGGCGCGGGTGGCCTCCTGACCCAGGGCGAGGACGGCCCTCTAAGCCCCTGGCCGGGGAGGGCGGGAGCCTGGCCGCCTTGCCCGCTGCGGCGCCGCCCGGCAGCTCCCACGGGATCAGCTGCCGCTTCCAGGCAGGTGCCAGGTGAGGCTGAGGTGCCGGCCAAACGGAGGGGTGCGGCGGCAGCAGGGTACCTGCGCACGGCCAGGCAGGCACTCGCCTCCGACCCGACAGCTGCCCCTCACCAGCACCGGCTCCGCACGGGGGTGGGCACACCCCAAGACCCCCGCCAGCCAGGACCCTGCCCCCACGCCCTCCTCGCCATCGTGGGGTCAGCAGCTGTCCAGCAGAGCGAGTGGGAGCCCTGCCCGCTGCCACACTCCGTAACCGGGGCCCGCACCAGGGAGCAGGTGAGGGCCCAGAGGTCCCCCCTCAGCCCTCCCCGCCAGCGCCCCAGCCCTGGGCTGACAGGTGGACGAGACGAGAGGGCGCAGCTGGTCCAGGACACCTGTCCCCACCCAGTCAGCCGGGGGCCCACGGGCCTGCCACGGGGCACACACAGGGCAGTCGCCAGAGCCCAGGCCGCGCGGGCTCTGGAAGGGGGCTCAGAGGTCACCAGCAGTGAGACCCCCGGGAAGGCCTGAGGCACGCTTACAAGACTGGCCCTTCCTCCTGCCCGCGGCTGCCAGGCCCCCACAAGCACACGGCCGGGCTTCAGGGAGCACTGGAGGTCCGAGGTCATCCGCTGTCTCCCTGAGCTGCGGGACTAGCTCTCTCTCGCTGCTGCTCCCCCAGCCCTCAGCCCCAAGTCCGTGGGGGCGGGGAACCGCGAGCACACAGCCAGGGGCCAGGGGCACTGGGGTGTGGGGTGTGTGGTGAGGGGTCTGAGGCCGCGACAGCCGTCCGGGGGCACAGGGGCTGCGCTCAGCTTCCCAAGCCCATCCCCGGTCAGACTGGGCGCTGGGCCTGCGGGTCCCCTCAGGGCCTCCGCAGTCGCCCCCCCCGCCACACACGCACACACGCACACACACACACACACGCACGCACATGCACGCACACGCACGCGCCCAAGTCCCACCGGGGCACCGCCCGCCCCCACCCACCTGCTGCGCGCTGCCTCAGCCCGAGGAAGGAGGCACCCTCTTTCCGAGCTCCCACCTGCCCCGCGCTCCCCACTGAACCCCCTTCCGTTCCCAGGCATCTCTCCCGTCTAGAGACGAAAAGCGACTCAGCTGGGCAGGGACTTGCCCCAGAGGGGGGCTGACCGCTGGGCACAGCGGGGCCAGGGCGCACGCCCGCAGCGGGCCAACCCTTCGAGCCTGGGGGCCCACAGGCTCGGCAGAGGCTCAGGCCTCCAGACAGGGCGCTCCTGTGGCCCAAGTCCCTCCCAGCCACGTCCGTGACAGCTCGAGGGGGTGCCAGGCCCCGGGGCGGCTGGCAGTGTCGCTCACCCCCGTTCTGGGGCTCGCTCCACACCCTCATCGGGAGACACTTCACACTCCCCACCACCTGCCACCACACTGAAGCCCTCTGCCCTCTGCCAGGGACGCCTACCAGGCAGGCCCACTGCGCCCTTCACGCACCCTCCTCCTCCTCCAGGGGCCCCGCCCCGGTCCCACCGACCCCTGGCGGGCAGGACCCTGCCCTTGGCCTCAGACGAGGGCCTTAACCCCGCCTCATGGGGAAGCTTGAGCAAGTCCCTGCGACCTCTGCCCGGCCTCCCCAGCTATGCAGGACAGCTGTGGAGAGAAATCAACGAGGCTTCACACGCTCTCTGCCCCGCACACCGCTCGGCACACACGACACACGACGGAGGCGCCTGCCGCCCGTCCCCCGGGATCTCACAAGTTTTAGCTTTCAGTCTCCAAAGCACATCGGAAAATGGGGTGAGTGGGTAAAGCTCTCTTGACCAGGGGCGAAAACGCTCCTTCTCTAGGTACTTCCCTGGTCTGCCCAGCTCCCAGGGGAGTGGCCGGAGCACCCAGCCAGAGGCGCCAGGCCAAGGTCACTGACAGGCCTGGAGCCTAGCACCTCCTGGGAGGGTGAGTTTAAATGAGTAAATATGGTCCCGCCTGGGTGTGGCCAGCAACAGGCCAGAGCTCGGACAGGCCCCTCCCCTCCCAGCCTACAGCAGAAGGGAGTGGGGATGAAGCAGCAGGGACCACTGTCACCCCCTCAGGCCATCGGGGTCCTGGGCAGAGTCCACAAGTGCACCCCCTGTCTCCATGCCTGGCTAGAAGCAGGGCTGGGCCGCCGGGAAGGGCAGGCTGTGGCCGCAGCCTCAGGAAAAAAGAAAGGTCAGATGCAGAGGGCCCTGGGGATCACCAGAGCCGGGGGGTCCGCCCCACAACGCCTGAGGGCTCAGCGCAACCCTGGTACCTCAGATGGCTGGGCTCATCGGGGTGAGCGGGGAGGGCAAGAGAGACCGTGACAAGTCACCAAAACACCCAGGTGCCCTGATCACCACAAGGCCCGGAGAAAGTCCCAGACACCTGGGAAGCTGACTTATCCAAGGACACGTGGTCAGCGAGGGGCTGGGACAGGCTAAGCCAGGGCCACAGAGAGGGGTACGTGGGGGGGGGTGGGGGCGTAGGGGATGGAAGTCGGCCCGGCTCGACTCACGAGCCGTGCCCTGGGTCTGCCCACTCGCGGTCTGGCTCCGGCCCCCTGCTCCAGTCCCTGCTTCTCCCTCCTGAGCTCCTGCAGGCCCTTCGGGTCTAGCCTCCAGCCCCCCCACGTGTCCCCAGTCTTCAATCCTTTAATCATCTTTGCCACGCAGCAACCCCACTCAACCCCCCCAGGGCGGCAGCTGCTCCGTGGGTGCCTACACACGCGTGTGTATGCACTGCACACCTCACGCGTGTGTGCCAGTAAATGCCGGGGGCCTGCCAGGTGCATGCGGGGATGCTCGTCTGCACAGACCCCTGCACGCCCCCGGCTGGGGGGCGGGAGGCTGCAGGCTGCCACGCCGCAGCACAAACCGCCTCTCCTCAGGGTGCTGTCAGCCCCCGGCGGGTGGGGGGAGAGGAAACAAATGTCCCAGGAGCCACTGAAGAAGAAGGTGCCATGAGGGCCCTCTTTTCCCAGGCCAAGTCAGGGCCACCAGCCTCTCCCCCGTCTGGCTCCACTGGGCAGTCCTGAGGTCCAAGCTCGCTCTGCCTGCCACGGCCGGTGACAGACAGGACAACATCAGCCACAACACAGCAGGCGTCCGGCTTCCAGGACAGAGCTCCGAGCACCTAGCACCTCTCCCTCCCCCATGAGTAAGTCACCAAACTGGGACAGAAGGACAGACATTTGGCTGGACTCCGACCCCATGACTGGCTCATAAAAGCCACCGGCGATTACAGGGATGCTGCGGCGAGGCGGGCCCCGCCACCCCGTCCTCCCCGTAAAGGGAGATAATTGCCTCAGACCAGCTGGCCTCAGAAAGCCTGGGCAGCCCCAGCCATGGTCCCAAGGGAGAACCTGCCACCACAGTGCGACGAGACCCCGATTCTGACCCCTGGGGATGGGCTCTAGGCCCACATCTCACCCAGCGACAGAACCTGGTGTGCCCGAGAGGTTGAGGCCTCTCTCACCCCCTCACCGACGAGGGGGGAACTGCTGCACTCAGCCACTGGTCCTGGCCCCCCGTGCCCCCTCAGAGGCGCAGAAGCGGGTGGCAAAGTGTTCGACATGGCCCACCCACACCAGGCCAGCACCGATGTGGCACCGAGATTCCGGACCCAGTGCCAACCAGGGAGGGCAGGGGCCCAGCTGACCAGAAGGAGAAGGCCGACAAGATGAGCAAAGGGCCAGGGGCACCCAGAGCACAGGCCACCCAGGGCAGGGTCAGAGGAGGGCGGGAAGGTCTAGGTCCCAATTAATGAGAATCTAAACCCATCGGGGCCTCCCCCAGCCTCCTTGCTCATGCGGCCCCCACCTGGGAGTCCACCCGCCACCTTCTCCCCTCATCACACCTCCCAAGAAAGACCCAGGGAAGATTTAAAAAAAAAAGAAAAAGGAAAACCTGCTGGAGAGAGGTTACGTAACAGCCGCCAGGAAGACTCGCATCTCCCAACCTGCGAGAGCCGGCAGCCAAGAGGGGCCCCCAGGGCAGGGGTGGCAGGCACCAGGGGGGACGACGGGCAGCACCCGCCACCTCCCCTGTCTCCCACCACTCTGCTCCAGGCCCTGGGTAAGGCAGACAGAAGCTCTAGCCCAGCCCCCCGAGCCCAGCCCCCGACACGAGGGCTGTGACGCCTGGGCACTGCTTCTCCCCTGGGACCAGGGCCTCCAAGAGCAAGGAGTCCATCTTCCTTGCCAGGGTCTCCCTACCACGAGGCTGGGCCTGAAGGAGTGGCAGCTGGGCTAGAATCCCCACACAGATTTGCTGTGTGGTCGGTCACAGGTGAGAAAGCTCACCCTCTCTGGTCTCTAAAGGCCTGTGAGTGAAAGCTCCTCCCTCCCCAGGGCCACCAGAGACCCCTCCCCTTACACACAATCACACACACACCAGGTGTGTCGAGGCAGGAGAGTTACAACAAAGAACATGACCACTGAGACCCAAGAGCCCAAATGCCCGTGCTGGGGCGTGGGGGAGAGCTACGGGGAGTCTCACCTGGGAGAAACAGGTCCTCAGCCACCCCCCTCTGACCCACCCCACCCCCACCTCCTGCCCGACACTGGGAAGCCACAGGAAGGAAATTCATTCCCAGGCAGGGCCGTGGGAGCTGGGACAGCCAGGGTGAGACCTGGGGCGGGTGTGACCCGTGGCCACAGGCGGGTGGACACTGACATGTGCCTTTTTGACTCTCTCCTCGGCCACGGAGGCTTCCCTGTTAGGGAGGTGGAGGGGAGGGAGGCGGACAGCTCCCTAACTTCTAAACACCCAGCCGAGTGCTCCCCTCCTATCTTGAGGCCAGAGCAGCCCAAGGTCACTACCCCAGACCGGATTCCCACAGTCCAGGCTGCTCCCTGAAATGCCTCGGCCACCCATAGAGGGGGTGGCAGAGAGGTTGGGGCTGGTGGGGGAGGGCCACCCCCCAACCAAGAAACCAGGCCTACAAGGAGACCTCAAAAAGGGGGCTGGGCACAGAGAAGGGGACACAGGATCCACCCACTGCACCCTCCCCCAACCCATCAACAATGTACTGCTTAAGGGGACACAGAGCGAGCCTCCCACTCAGAAGGACAACCTGGGATAAGCTAGTGGGTGGCTCCCAGCCTGCCCACACCCCGGAGCCCTCCTTCCCAAGAGACCTCAGGAGGCTGTGGAGGGGCACCAGAATCGCTGGGGGAGGAGGCGCCCCTTCCCCAGTCTCTGCAAGATCCACACCTGACAGCGTGGGGCTGGCACTGGGGAGACAGGCGAGACGCATCTCAGCCTCCTGGCTCCCCTCCCGAAAAGCCCGCGCCCCACTCCCTAGACCCCCATGCCGGCCCAGTTCAGCCGCCCTAGGTGGAAAGAGGGGTTGGCGAACTCTTGCCCAGATGCTGAACAGCTGCAAACTTCTGGCTGGGGGTTCTCCGGCTGGGGCAGCGGACAAACCCCATCGGGGGGCTCGGAAGCGGGCCAGGAGGTCCCAAGGAAGGGTCCTGCCTGCCCGCCTCGTGGTGACTCCGCGTCCCAACTTCACAGGCACCGGCGAAACCGGCCCCGGACACACGCACACTCGCACACCCCAACCCACCACCTCGGTGTCATCTGAACGACATCCCCCCCTCCCTCCCCCGCTTCCCAAACAGCTGCGGCTCCCCCCGCCCCCACCCTCCGCCGCCCTCCCAGGCCCCCTTCTGCACCATTTCGGGCCAAGGAGGAGGGAACAGGCGGCGCAAGGAGGGAGAGGGAGGGAGGGCCGGCTGTTAAAATGTCAGTCGCTCCCGGCTGTCACCGGAGACCCCTCTGAGGATGGCGCCCCTACCCAGACCACTCGGAGCCCGTCGTAACCCCCGACGCCGACCGACCCGCGCGCCCCCAAGCCGCTCATCCCCACCCCGACCCCACAGCCGGCTCCACTTGTCCCCCACAGCCGACTCCCCAACACAAACAGTCCCCCCACGTAATCGCCCCGCAACGCCACACGAAAACACCGCCAGCTCCGCGAGTTCCTCCCGGCCCCGGAGGCCACCCCATCGCACCCCTCCAGGGGACGGTCTAGACCACCCTCCACCCCGAACCCGGGGCGGGGTGGGGGAGGGGGCCTCTTAAAGCGGCAGAAGCGTTATTTTTCTCTACTCACCGGCTCTGCTGGGGGAAGGGGGTGTCGCGGCCGGGGAGGGGCAGCCCTCGCCAGTCCGGGGGATCTTGACCCCGGCACGCCGCAGCTCCGGGCGGGGGAATAATAAACGAGGCCGGCGTGCGCGCGGGCCCTGGGCGGCGCCGGGGGGCCTGGGCCCCCGTCGTGGGCGCGGGCGCGGGAAGGCGGGCGGGGGGCAGGCGGGGAACCGGGCCGAGCGCCCGAGCCGCCGCGGCTGTGTTGATATTTTGCTTCCTTCCTCCTTTCGGGCTCCAAAGGTAACTCCTCCAGCCCCCGGGAGTCGAGGCCGACGTAGGCACAGCTCAGCCTAGCTTGAGGGGTGGAGGAACGCGGGTGACGGACAGGCGGGGGGCCAATGGGAGGAGCCCGTGGGGGCGCGGGGCGGGGCCGCGCCGGGGCGGGGCCGGGACGTGGCCCCGCCCCTCGCTTCCCGCGGCCGGCCGGGCCGCGCGGGGTCGGCCCCCACCCGGCCGCGCGCCCGCCCAAGCTAGGCTGCGGCGCCGGCGGCGGCAGATCCCTCCGCCGGCCCGGAGGGAGGAGGCGGGGACGCGGCGAGGCCGAGGCGGGGGGCGAGACCCAGGGGCCTTTAAAGGGCTCGGCCCGCGCCGCTGCTGCCCCCCCAGAGGTCGCGAGACGACCGCCCGGCCTCACTGCCACCGTGCGCTTAAGGAGGGCCTTTCCGGGGAGGTGACGTGCGCCGTGCGCCCTCTCTCTCTTTCTCTCTCTCTCTCTTACACACACACACACACACGCACACACACGCGCACGCTACCCCGACAGCTCCCCCCAAGCCCCAGGAGACTTGGAAGGTTAGAGTCTAAATAGATAAATTAAGAGTAGATGCTAAGTGGTGAAAAGATTCCATCTCTCCCACTTAGTGTGTGCTGAAGCCCCACTTAAAGGGACGCGTTCATTTCTGGGGGTTACCTGGGAGCTCGTTTGCTCCCCCTGCCTGTGACAGGCCCCCTTCCCTACCCAGGCCTGTTTCGGTAGACGCCCAGCAATTTAAAGCGACAGCTCATAGTTCTTGGGTGACCTAATCCCCAGTGCCTGCGGCCCCAGAGCACTTACAGCCATCCGGGACAATTTAAAGGGGCGGGACCCTAATTTTCCCCAGCACAGGAAACACCCCAAAGCATCTTACTAAAGAAGCAGTAGTAGCCTTTAAAAGAATAATACAAAATTCAAAAATTCCTGGTTGCTCTAGGGTGCAGTAAATCTTTGGTGTCCTCCAACGAGAGTGTGGGTGCCATGCCTACTGGCCAACTGCCCCATCAGACTTCCTCTCCAGCATCTCTGTTACCTCTAAATTCTGTGTTCAACCTGGGGCTTGAGGAAATGATGGAATAATCTGGCTTAGAGCTCAAAGAACCTTGCAGAACGGAAGGGAACTCAGTCCTTCCTACACCCTCATGTCTGTCTGGCTGAGACTGATTTACTGGACAAAGGCTTGATTCGGGTTAAGTGCTGAAGAGACTAGTGTATACAGAGAAAGACCGAAATGTCCGTGGTGGGCAGCATGGACGTGGGCGTGGTCAGGCCGCGCTGCGTCCACACCTTTATTCCACACGGACACGGGGGCTTCGTGTGTGAAATGGAGATGGTGCTACCACTACTTGACTCATAAATTTGGCGTGAAGATTAAATTAGTCCATAAGAGGAGACCACTAAGAGCAGTGCTTCACGCTGCATAATAACTTAAGGTCCGGACTGCAAAGACCCCCTGCGGGCCCATTATCCCATGCAAGTATCAAAGGAAGCAAGCTCAGTGGACTTGCTCCGCAAACAACTTGGAGGCTTATCGTGTATGTTCTAAGACAGGGGCCAGCAGGCTGCTTTTGCCTTGGTCTCAGTTTCCAACCCTTGCACCTGACCCCTCCTTCAGGAAACCTGATTTAAACAGTGTCCCACTTTGTCCCCAAATGCAGCTTCTTAGTTTCCTGTCAGACTTTGGAGATGGGGCTCCGGCCCCAGAAGATGTCGTCGGTCTCCCCTGCCAGGAAGGGCTAGCTGGCCTGAAGGACCTCAGGGCAGGTGAGGGAAACCCAACCGCCCTGTCCCCAAGGGCTCGGAGAAGAACAGAGCCTTGTGCCAGGCCTGAGGCTGTGGCAGTAGCAGGATGGGAAAGTGCCCCCCCCCTCAAGTGGGGAACCTCCCCTCACTTGTGGCCTCTATTTTTAGTGCTTCCCCAGGCTGGAGCTGGAGAAACCGTTTAGTCATCAGGGTGTTTATTTTCCGGCTGTTTCCGACGTCGGGAAGCAGAATGTTGAGACTGGAGAGACCGAGGGCTGCTGGAAAAGACTCCTTAGGAGCAGGCCTGGGAACAGCCCCAGACCCCAGGGTCCCAGGTCACAGGAAAAGCCAAAGCGTGCAGGGGGCGGCCAAGCCCCCAGGGGACTGAGAAAGCCGGGTTCTCGGCCAGCCTCCAGTTTTGAGGCTCTCTAAGCCAGAGACCCCTCTCGGCTAGCTGTAGTAGAAGGATTTTCTGAAAAACACAAGCAGCCCTTGAACAAATTCTTGCCCAGGGCTGACTCCCCGAAACCCCCTCCCCAACCTCCTACAGATCTGTGCCGTCAGCCTCCCGCCAACCACAGCTCCAGCCAATCTCAAGCCCGAGGCAGGCTTGCCAGGGCTGTGATTGGCCAGTTGGTCCTCCCTGCCTTGGAATGTTGGGCCCTTAACAAAGGAATGAGGAAGGAAGGTGAGTCACCTGGGAGGGTGTTAAAGGGCCAGGAGCCAGAAAGAGAAAGGAGGACAGGGAAGAGCTCAGTGGGGTGATGGAGTGTCCTGGACCCTAAGATGTGAAATGATGATTCACTAAAGAACAGAGTAGGAGAGGGTAGGAGAGGCTGATCGATGGATCCTACAAGTGGGATAGAAAGGGGTGTGCGGGGGGAGGGAGAGAGAACTTCATGGGAAAAGACAAGTAACAAACACGAGGTCTTCATTTCCATGGAGGACTAAGAAGGGATCTAGGGAGTAATGTTGCTAGAAATTAAATAATAAAGACGTCCGAAAGTGGCTCACTACACCTATTCTTTCTAGCCCCTGGACTACCCAAACCACAGTCCTCTAAGTGGAAAATGCCTGAGCAGACTCAGACGCTTGGCTCTCATTTTTGCTTCTCCCCCTCTGGCTACCAACCCATCTTTCCTAGAGAAAAGTCATCGAACAGCCCAAAGTTGCTGTAAAATCCCACAGGAATCAAGGACGCCGCCCAAAGTATCTGTACGCTCCTCTGTACAGTGCCTGCCGTCTCTGTAAGTGTATGGCAAAGCGACATCAGCAAATGCCTTCCTTCACGCTCCCCAGGCGTCCCTAGATCGCCCCGATTTGGAAAGCCCTTCCTCACCCCAAGGCTGCCTCTCTGCGCCGTTGCGCCACGACTCCGAGGAGCCATTGCTGCTGCTGCAGCCTCTGCCTGGAAGCTTGGGACCCCGCTCACCCTCCCACGGAGCCCTGGACGAGCCCCACCCTCCCGCTCCATCTGGTCTGATGGTTCTCCCGGGTTTGGTGACCCCAGCACATGCTCCGATTTCTCCCCACACCTCCTGCTTGTGAGGGCAAGCCTCTCCGCGACGGCGGTCCTTGTGTGTCCTGTGACTCTGCTTGTGCACAATGCTCTGTGCTCTGCACACGACCCCGTCAGCACACACCGTCTTGCACTGACGCTTTTGGTTTCTCATTGACTCCTCTTTTCCAGGTCCTCAGCTCGAGGGCAGTAGTGTAACTTCAGCTGGGTGTTCGGGGTTTTGCAGGGCCTAGCACGGACGGCGCACAGCAAACGCATTACATGAATCTGCATGTGTGTGTGCACGCGTGCACGCGAGTGTGTGCATCTGTGTGTGTGTGTGTGTGTGTAGCTGTGTATCTGGGTTAGATTATAAAAACCTCACTGAACACCTCTATTTTTTCGTTGGTAACTGTGCTACCCCAAGAATGGGTCTCCTTTCTGGGGTCCCTGACAAGTCCCGCTGGCCAGAGGCAGGGGGCAGAGTCAGGCAGGAAGCTGTGCCCCAGGCCCAGGGCCAGGGTGCCAGGGGCCAGGCCCCACCCTGGAACTGAAAGGGGCAGGGAAGGGGTGCCAAAGCCGGGTCCTAGGTCAGTGCCCCCCTCCAACGAGTTCCCTGCCCCCGGCTGGGCAGGATGTGGTGGCAGCTGCAGGAGGGTGGGCAGGATGTGGGGGTGGGGGCAGCTGAAACGGAGCCTGACTGTCGTCTCCCCAGCTCCTCCCTCCTGCCCCCCCATCCGCCCCCTACAGATCACGTGCTTTCAGCTCGGGCACCGACGGACTATTTCCTCCTTTCCGCGGAAGGACATAATTGACACCGCAGATTCGAGTCACCAGCGACTTGAGCTGTGCCACACCTTTTTACAGCCCCGTAGTTCAGGACATAAAGTTTGCCAGACACACATTTCTTTAAAGTCCTACCCACTAACCCAGGAATGGCCCCTTTAAATGCAAATGACCGCCTTCTCGCTCTCGGCCCCCACCCCCATCCCAACTTCGCTCCTCGTGCCCAGACTCCACCAGCTGCCATTGACGTCACGCGTGCGTCAGCGTCGCCAACCCAACCAGACGGCACGTGGGGGGAAGAAGGTGGCCTTAAAGGGCCAGCCGCTTTCGGTCTGCCCTGTTACTGCTGTGAGATTTGGCCTTGAAAGAGAGGAATGAGACGGGGGATGGGAGAGCTATTGGGACAGGAACAAGTGCAGGACAGACGTTAGGAAGGACTTCCCAGGATAGGAGGGCCAGACCTGTCCTGAGAGTCCCCAGAAAGCTGGGTGTCTGCGCCTAGGAGACGGACCCAGGA
Organism: Eidolon dupreanum; assembly: GCA_028627145.1. NCBI lineage: Eukaryota > Metazoa > Chordata > Mammalia > Chiroptera > Pteropodidae > Eidolon > Eidolon dupreanum. Next base: position 41,318,291 of record CM053517.1, read on the forward strand.
CGCGCGGGACGCTCCGAGGGCGCAGGGCACTTGGCGTTGAAGACTGGTCTCTGCCGCATCGCTGCCCAGCGCGTCCGCGGTGCAAGGACCCTGCTCGCTTGGTGTCCCCATCACCAAGAGCACAACGTGTCGTGGATGCTCACGTATTCGTAGAATAACTGGAGCCCGGGGCAAAGCCACCTCCCTCAGGAGGGTTCCCTGGTGCCTCCCGAGCGTGCCCAGCGCATGCCGCCACCGAGACCAGGGCAGTCTGTTCGGACGCTGGCGCAGCCGGTCAGCTTGCATCTTCCTCCCGTGCCTTAGCGCAGCGGCGAGGAGCGCGCAGCGTGCAACCTTAGTTCCCACGACTGCCAAGCGGGCCGATGCCGCCGGGCCGTGGGCTCGCGGTGACCACCTCTGCGAGGCCCCGCCTGCCGTCTGCTGCAGAGCAGGTGCTGGGTCGCCGGCGGAGCAGGTTCTCAGACGGCCATCTCCCCACTGAACTGCGAGCCGCTCCGGGCAAGGGCCTTGCCCTACCAGTTTGTCCCCAGCACCAGCAGGACGTGAGGCTCACGGCTGGTGCTTTGAAAGTGTTTGTTGAATGACTGAATGATCTCAGCATTTTCCAAAATCTGACCTTCGAACCCCCCCTGAAGCTGTTACCCAGAGGGAGGAAACGCGACGAGTGCCCCTCAGTGCCCAGGTCCTGAGCTCCGTGGGGGGGCCTCAGAGTTGGAGGAGGCCCTAAAGTCTGCGGTGGCACCAGAAGGATTACGCAAACAAGCCGCAGTGGAGACCTCCCAACGGAGAGCTGGGGGGGGGCTCCCCACCTCTCTCCACCCCCAGCTCAGCTGCCAAAAACCAGGAAACGACCAGGCTTCTGCGAGGGAAGCGGGACACGATTGGGGAGCGGGAAGAGGGCACTTCCTGGCCCTCCAGAGTCCTACAGCCAGACACCCTTTCTTCTCTGGAGCCTCGTCTGCCCCCCACCAGTTCCTCACCCCGCGCCGCCTCCCACTGCCAGCCTCCATCCCCCCCACAGCTTCTTGTAGTCTTCGTAGGGCAGGCAGGGGCCCAAGACCTCCCATCACCTGGCCCGGGGCTCGCCAGGGAGCCATGGCCACCTCGTCCTGGGCCAGCCTGTCTTGCAGCCGCCTTTGATCTCATTGGCAATAGCTGTCCCCCTCTCTGAAGGAGGAGAGCTGACAGGCCACAGAGGGTCTTGCCGTGTGGAGGAGAAGGCGATGCCAGCCCTCTCCGCCCCTGAAGGCCAGGGGGAGGCGGGGAGACCCTTCTCTGGCTGAGAGCAACCCTGTCAAGCCCAGGAAAAGGGGGTGCGGATGGGTTTCCCCCACAGGAATCTCTCATAGGCCTCGATGCTGGCTCCGCCCCCTGCAGGGGTGGGGTGCAGCCCAGGAGCACTGTGTGTTCCAGAAAACCCCAAAATAACCTCCTTCGCTGTCCCGCTGCTATTTCTGTCCATCTTGTTTAATTATTCAAGCCCAAGTTGGGGAGTGAGCTATAAAAAGCTCTCCTACTTGGGGACCCAGGAGAGCTGGGAGCTTGGCCAGGTTGGATAGCAGCAGACAGCAGGGTTTGGGTGAGGTCACTTGGTCCCGCCTCCTGCCTCCTCCGTCCATCTGCCGTTTGCCGGCTTCCTCTGCTAGAAGGCAGAGTCCAGCCCCCACCGGGCCCCCCTGCGCCCTCATTTCAGCATCCCTCCCACCCCGTCCCCCCACCGGGAGCTGGGCCCACCCCGCCTCCCTTCGCTCTCCACCGTCCCATCTCTGCTGTCTCTCTGCCGACTGCTCCCTCATCCAGCCGAGCACCCACCCACCCGAGGACAGAGGGAGTGGGGTGGCCGGGAGTGTAGGTGAAGAGGTCAAGTCAGGGGCACAGACAGGAAGGCTGGAGGGCGCTCTGTGGGCTGGGGGTTGGGAGCATGTTGGCAGGCTCCTGCATTGGTCACTGGAGTGAGCCTCTTCAGGGGCTCCTCCTGGGGACTATGACCTCGTAGCTGAGGGGATAGAGGGGAGGCGGCAGGAAGGACTCGCTGTCTTTCCTGAGCCTGGGCCTCTTCTTGTTTGCCGGAAGTCTGAGGCCAGTTTCCATGGATGCTAGAGGCCGGGGCAGGCTAAGCCAGGAGAGCAGGAGGCGGGGGGCCTCTTCTGCGACCTTCCCACTGCAGGCCTTTCCTAGAAAGGTGATAACAAGGGGTGTGATTGCGGTTGCTATGGCAACATGACCCCCCAGCACTTGGAGGTGGTGAGTAAGGGGACTGTGTCAGTGGAGGGGAGACTGGAGGCTACACGTCTGAGCGGGAGAAGCCCAAAGAGCATCCGGGGCCGTCCCAGAGACCCCGGGGACACACGTGGACGCGGAGTCACGGGAGGGACGCAAGGACGGGCCTCGCGCCCCGAGAGGAGGAGAGACCATGCGCAGAGCCTCGGACGGCCAGAGAGAAGGGCGGACGGAGGGGGGCGAGAAGCCCCCTGTGGGAGGGAGAGCCCGCACCCTGGCAGGAGCGGGGACGGGAGCGTGGCAGGACGTCCCAAGAGTCAGTGTGGGACCGGAGTCGGAGCGGCCTATTCTGGGGCTCGTTCCCACACATGCCCTGTCAGGAGCAGCAGCTCCTGTCATGCAGCCGGCTCTCCCTGCCGCGGCTGCTGCTAGGGCTGCTGAGGTCACGGACGAGGCACGCCATCGCTAAGCAACCAGAGGCTGGGTACCTGGAGGGCACAGGAGGGTCCTGGCACCGCTGATACCAGTGGGAGGCGGGGAGACAGGAGAGGAGCAGGTGCGCAAGGCTCGGGGCTCCCTCTGCCCTCCTCCTCCTGACAGCTACAGAGCAGGGTGTCTCTGTCACTCAGTAAGCCTATTTCCTAGTGCGTGTGTGTGGTCCTTGTCCGGGAGGCTGTGAGTGTGTGCTCACGCCTGTGTGACACTCTCCAGACTGTCTCTGAGGACTGGCAGGGCCAGGGGCAGGGGGTGGGGGATGAAAGTCCAGGTTAAGCATCTTTCCTAGGGTAACGCCTGCCTGGTGTGCTGAAAGGTAGGAGCCTCTGTGGAAAGGCAGAGGCCCGAGGTGGCAGCTTGGTGGGGGCCGGAAAGGGAGGAGAAGCTGGTGGGAATAGAGCCCCTGTCCTTCCATCCCCTGCGGAGGGACCACGTGTAGCCAAGGCCATCTCAAGGCCATTGGTGCGGCTCCTGGAAGCCCAGAGCCTGGCGGAGCTCTGGGGAACAACTCGGAGTCCCCTCTCTCTCATGGCAGGGACCGGGGGAAGGTTGTAGTTGGAACAAGAGTATCGAGAAAGGGTCAAAAAAAGGGTCCTCCGCCGAAGCAGGCGGAGTGCTGGCGACAGATGACAGAGGGACACAATTCCCAACTCGCTTTCTTCCAGTGTCTCTGCTAAGACATATTTAAAGTGGGGATAGGAGAATGGATGTCCGGACAGGTGAGACTCAGCTACGGCGCATTCATTCCACGACTTCCTGTCTGCACCCTGCGACGCTGGCGGCGTGGGGGCCTTGCCCCGGTCCCTGAGGAATTGTGGAGACTAGAGGAGGTGCCCAAAAGCCTGGAGGTGAACATCGGAGGCTCCAATCTTTAAGAGGAGAGAGAGATCTGTTTTCAAAACTCCAGGCTTGAGTGAGTGCCTGCCCCGTTTCTGGAAGGTGAGAGAAGGCCGGGATCAGGAGGTGGCTGGGGTGCCGGCCCCAGCGAGTGTGGGCATCGCCTGGGACCCTGCACTGCTGGCAGCCCGGCCGCGTGAGGCCCGCGGATCGCAGCAGGCGTTTCGGCGAGACTCGTGGGCGACGTGAACGTGTGCGTTTGAGACTGAGAAGCACTTCTCGCAAGGAGTGAGTCACCTTGTGTGGCAATGGATGCTAATCAGACTCACGGCGGCGATCGTTGCGCAATGTGTACAAACACCAGCGACTGCAGCGTGCAGTCACGTGCCGCGCCCGGACGCTCGGTCGCTGACAGGCCGCGTGTGTGGCAGTGGGCCCATCAGGCGACAACGGAGCTGAAACATTTCCATCGGCTAGTGACGTCAGAGCCATGTAATGTCACAACACCGAACGCGGCTGCAAGTGAGATGGCGAACAGCTTCAGCGGGGTGTGGGTGGGGACAGTATGGGGGACCTCTGGGAGGGGGGTTCTGTGGAGCTGAGGAACAGCTGGAATCGCAACAGGACCGCATGGCTGAAGAAAGGGCAAGAGAGAAGGAGACCACAGGAGGACAAGGACCCCCGAGGACATGCACGGTGAAGGGCTGAGCGGAAGCCCCCACAGAACTCAACAAGCTCCTTCGAATGTTTGAAAACACGGCCCCCAACACCAGGCAGCCCTCATCCACAGAGAATTCGTGATGTAGTATCTGCTCCAAAGCCGATCTAGGATGCAAAACCAAACAAAACAAGCAAACCACCATGGACATATTTCTGAAAAGAGTGACACCTTCTCGAGAAGAGCCCCGGGCTCTTCAGGAGGTGTTCCAGAAGAAACCATTGTCAACACAGGAGACGACAGCTCCACGCGCATCATTTCCCCTGAAGACCTCGCAGGGAGGGAGCGACGCCAGGGCGAGAGAAGAGCATGATGAGATCTCGTTATGGCCGTCTTAGAAGCACAGTCGCTACACTTACCGATCATCCAAGAAATTAAAACCAATCGGCGATGCTCTCGCGCTTCTCCAATAACAACAATTAACTCAGTTAACGCAGTAAAAGCCGCGTCCTCTGTATGGGGCCAGACGGGCTAAGTTGTGCCGTGGGGATACCCACCCCCAGATCTCAGCAGCTCAATATAATGAGAGTCTCAGTGCCAGACAGAGTCTGTCTCTCCAGGGCGTGGCCAGCTGGCAACTCAGCTCATGACATGTGTCTCATCGGATTAGCAGGGAGGGCTCTGCTCCACATAGTCATTCAGGGACTCAGGCTGATGGCAGAGGCACTGTCTTGCAGCTGCACCATCCGGAACACCATCTGGAACACTTAGCACATCAGGAAGAGAAAGGCCGGAGGATCACGTGTGGGCTTTTCACCGCCAAACCTGGAAGTGACACACTACACTTCCACTCACATGTTGTTGGCTAGCCATATAGTCCCTCCTAACTTCAAGGGGGCTGGGAGATGTAGCAGGGGAAGTGGGGTTTTGGGCGAGCGTCTCTGCCACACCTCGATGGGCACCTACGAGGCCACACGTGTTGTGTCTTTCTGTCTCCCTCCCGAAGCTTTTCCCCAGATACCCACCTGGCTGACCTCTTCACCTCCTTCAGGCCTCCTCGATGAAACCTCTCTTGGTCACCCCATCAGAAATTGCAGCCCAAGCCCATTCCTCTCCTTCACCGTGCTGTCCTTTATCCTGTTCTCCACGTTGCCAAGTCACCCGTCATTTTTGACATACCGAAGCATCTGTCTTTCCCCACCATGCTGTCAGCTCCTCGAGGCCATTGGTCTGTGTCGCTTTGCTTAATGACTGAGCCTAAGTTCATCTTAGAAGGTGCTTAATAAATATTACTCAAAGGGCTGAATTTTTAAAAATATTTGCTGCTTGCAAGGTCGTGGTAAAACTACCATGTCTATGCTTTCTTAGTGGGGCTATAAATTGGTGCAATACCGTTTTAAATAAACTTAATTTTGGAACAACTTTAAATTCACAGAAAAGTTGTAAAAAAAAAAAAAAACCAGTACAGAGTGTCCCCTGTGTGCCCCCCTCACTTTCTGTAGGTTAACATCTTACGTGACACTTGCCCAAACTGAGAAACGCATGTTAACACATCACCATTAACTAAATCCAGAGTTGGTTGGATTTCACTGGTTTTCCCATTAATATCCTTTTTCCTGTCCCGGACCCCGTCCAGGGCACCCCATTGTGCTCGGCCACCCATATTTTCCCTTTGGAGAAAGGGGCCCCGCATGCCACACCAGAGAGGCAGCTGAGCGGCTCTCGGCCCGGGCACGGGTGGGTTCGCCTTGATTGGCGAGGGTCCGGCTGACTTCTCCTTGGCCCTGGACACGGCCCTGGAGGGACCACGGGCCACTTGCCTCTCCCGCCCAGGCCCTCTGCCTTTCTGCTGCTGGTACATAGTCTCTGGAGGACATTAGGCCAGTGTTAAAAGGTCTCATATAAAGTACTTACCCTCTGATGTGGTGACCTCTAGAAATACAGTCCAAGGAAGTAAACACGGGCACGAAGCTTTGGGTACAAGGACGCATCAGGAAGGAATCTCTGTGAAGGACAAAACCCAGTGCCAAGGAGCTTCAGCAAGTAGGGGTTTGTTGGGGTACACCGAGTAGCACTCAGGGCTGTGAAGAGGGACATGACTTGACCTGGGAGAGGTGACACGCCGACCCCTCTGGGGGCTGCCAGTGCCAGAAGCCGGTGGCCATCTCCCCAGGGCCCTGCCAGCTGCTGACTCAGCTGCCTG